>JAFMOB010000204.1:0-289394 GCA_018985215.1 Larimichthys polyactis | reverse complement strand
AATGTTAGCTATGCATATTTATAAACTAGCTCTTCTTTTTAACACAGTGGCATGCTGGACAGAGGGAAACTGACATACACACAGATGCCAAAAGGTCGCACAGGAGAGGCCAGGCAGCCTAAAACCTGTTAGCTTGTCCCCTGCTAGACATCTGGCTCTGTACTCAAACTGTTTCTCTTGGTGAAAACCATGCATACAGTTTTTGACACTTAGTTGCAAACAGCTGCTTTAACCATGTTGTTACAAGAACCATGCAGTTTCAGAGTTCATATGCCACTGCATGTATAGAAATTACAGTGACATCTGCATACATTTGTATTTTAGTGTCAAGACATAGATGTAAGATCATTTATCTCTTTAAGTGTATCTGAAGAATTTGATTATGAATTTAAATTAAATTATTTAGACATTAGAATTTGTGTGTCAGTGTCAAATGCCTTCTTAGGCAAAAAACAAACAATCAAAAACAAACAAAAAAATTGCAAATTGCATTAAACATTTGTTTACTCAGGTAAAAAAATATTGTACATTCTTGGAAACATAACTGGTTGTTGGTGAACCATGGGATATGCTATATCATGGAAAAGTTCATGTGTATATATACATACATATATCAATTCAAAAAGTGAAACTCATATTATGTAGATTCATCATTCATCATTATGTAGATTTCTTTTATTTTTGATGATGGCTTACAGCTAATGAAAACTTCAGTCTCGTCTCGTCTCGTCTTCTCCCACTTTATCTGTTATGGGGTCGCGGGGGCAGCAGCTTCAGCAGGGAAGCCCAGACTTCCCTCTTCCAAGCCACTTCGTCCAGTTCTCCCAGGGGGACTCCAAGGCGTTCCCAGGCTAGCCGAGAGACATAGTCCCTCCAGCGTGTCCTGGGTCTTCCCCGGGGCCACCTCCCGGAGGGACGTGCCTGGAACATCTCACTACGGAGACGTCCAGGAAGCATCCTCACGAGATGCCCGAGCCACCTTAACTGGTTCCTCTCAAAGTGGAGGAGCAGCGGTTCTACTTTGAGCTCCTCGTGGATGGCCGAGCTTCTCACCCTATCTCTAAGGGAGAGCCCAGCCACCCTGCGAAGGAAGCTCATTTCAGCCGCTTGTATTCGCGATCTCATTCTTTCGGTCACTACCCAAAGCTCGTGACCATAGGTGAGGGTAGGAAGGTAGATTGACTGGTAAATCAAGAGTTTTGCCTTTTGGCTCAGCTCCTTCTTCACCATGACGGACCGGTGCAGAGTCCGCATCACTGCAGAAGCCGCACCGATCCGCCGGTCGATCTCCCGTTCCATCCTTCCCTCACTTACAAGACACTGAGATACTTGAACTCCTCCACTTGAGGCAGGATCTCATCCCCGACCCGGAGGCTGCACTCCACCCTTTTCCGGCTGAGAACCATGGCCTCGGATTTGGAGGTGCTGATTCTCATGCCAGCCGCTTCGCACTGGGTGCGCCTAGAAATTCTGTCCATAAAGGTTATGAACAGAACCAATGACAAAGGGCAGCCCTGGCGGAGTCCAACTCTCGGGAAACAGGTCCGACTTACTGGCAACGCGGACCAAGCTCTGGCACCGAGAGTACAGGGACCGGATAGCCCGTATTAATGGGTCCGGAACCCCATACTCTCAAAGCACCCCCCACAGGACTCCCCGAGGGACACAGTTGAATGCCTTCTCCAAGTCCACAAAGCACATGTTGGGCGAACTCCCATGCACCCTCCAGGACCACGCTAAGGGTATAGAGCTGGTCCACAGTTTCACGACCAGGACAAAAGCACACTGCCCCTCTTGGATCCGAGGTTCGACAATCTTTGGGACCCTCCTCTCCAGGAACCCCGAAAAGACTTCCCGGGGAGGCTGAGGAGTGTGATCCCCCTATAGTTGGAGCACACCCTCCGGTCCCCCTTTTTGAAGAGGGAAACCACCATCCCGGTCTGCCAGTCCAGAGGCACTGCCTCCGATGTCCACGTGATGTTGCAGAGACGCGTCAACCAAGACAGCCCCACAACATCCAGAGCCTTGAGGAACTCCGGGCGGACCCCGGGGCCCTGCCACCACGGAGCTTTTTGACTACCTCAGCGACCTCAGCCCCAGAGATTGGCGACACCACCACGGGGTCCCCAGACTCTGCCTCCTCAAAGGAAGACTTGCTGGTGGGATTGAGGAGGTCTTCGGTCTTCCCTCCACCGACCTAAGACGCCCCAGTCGAGGTCAGCAGCACCCCGTCCTCACTGAACACGGTGTTGACAGTGCACTGCTTCTCGCCTGAGCCGCCGGATGGTGGTCCAGAACCTCTTCGAAGCCGTTCGAAAGCCGTTCTCCATGGCCTCACCGAACTCCTCCCACGCCTGGGTTTTTGCCTCTGCAACCCCCGAGGCCGCACTCCGCTTGGCACATCGATACCCGTCAGCTGCTTCAGGAGTCCCACATGCCAAAAAAGGTTCTATAGGACTCCTTCAGCTTGACGGCATCCCTCACCGCCGGTGTCCACTAGCGGGTTCGGGGGCTGCCGCCGCAACAGGCACTGACCACCTTACGACCACAGCTCCGGTCAGCCGCCTCGGCAATGGAGGAACGGAACATGGTCCACTTGGACTCAATGTCCCCCGCCTCCCCTGGGACGTGAGTAAGACTCTTTCTGACAGGAGATTCAGCCAGACGTTCCCAGCAAATCCGCACAAAACGTTTGGGCCTGCCAGGTCCGACCGCCATCCTCCTCCACCATCGGAGCCAACTCACCACCAGGTGGTGAACAGTTGACAGCTCCGCCCCTCTCTTCACCCGAGTGTCCAAAACATGTGGTCGCAAGTCCGACGACACGACCACAAAGTCAATCATCGAACTGTGGTCGAGGGTGTCCTGGTGCCAAGTGCACATATGGACACAGTTATGCTTGAACGTGGTGTTCGTTATGGACAATCCATGACGAACACAGAAGTCCAATAACAGAACACCGCTCGGGTTCAGATTAGGGGGGCCGTTCCTCCCAATCACGCCCCTCCAGGCCTCACTGTCGCTGCCCACGTGAGCATTGAAGTCCCCCAGGAGGACGAGGGAGTCCCCAGAGAGAGCACAGACGACAGTCAGGACCCGTCCCCCCACCCGAAGGTGAAGGGAGGCTACCCTCTCGTCCACCGGGGTGAACCCCCAACGTTCAGGCGCTGAGCCGGGGGGAAACAAGCATTCCCACCCCCGCTCTGCGCCTCTCGCTGGGGGCACTTCCTCTTGCCATTACTCAATAGGTTCTCTATGGGGTTAAGGTCAGGCGAGTTTGCTGGCTAATCAAGCTGGTCATTTACCAGGTATTGGTACTTTTGGCAGTTTTAGCAGGTGCCAAGTCCTGCTGGAAAATGAAATCACCATCTCCAGCAGAAGGAAGCATGAAGTGCTCTAAAATGTCCCGGTAGATGGCTGTGTTCGACTTTGATACTAAAACACAGTGGACCAACACCAGCTGATGACATGACTCCCAAATCAACACTAACTGTAGAAACTTCACACTGGACAAGTAACTTGGATTCTGTGCCTCTTCCTCCAGACTCTGGGACCTTGATTTCCAAATGAAAATGAAAATTTACTTTCATCTGAAAAGAGAACTTTAAACCACTGAGCAGCAGTCCAGTATTTTTTCTTCTTAGCCTAGGTTGTCTCTGGTTCATGAGTGGCTTTACATGAGGAATGTGAATGTTGTAGCTCATGTCCTGGATATGTCTGTGTGTGATGGCTCTTGATGCACTGACCCTAGCCTCAGTCCACTCTTTGTGAATTTCCCCCAAATTCTTGAATGGCCGCTCACGATCCTCTCAAGGCTGCCGTTGTTTCCTTTTCCCTTCCACTCAACTTTCTATGAATATGCTTGAATACTGTTAACAGCCAGCTTCTTTAGCAATGACCCTTTGTGGCTTACCCTCCTTGTGGAGGATGGCAATGACAATCAAATCAAATTTTATTTGTATAGCCCAAATTCACGAAACACATTTTGCCTCACAGGGCTTTACAATCTGTACAGGGAGTGACACCCTCGGTCCTTAGACCCTCAGTTCGAGTGAGGAAAAACTTGCCCACAAAAAACCTTTAACAGGGAAAAAAGGTGGAAGAAACCTCAGGAAGAGCCACAGAGGAGGGATCCCTCTCCCAGGACGGACAGACGTGCAATAGATGTCATGTGTCCTAAGAGACTTATTGGAGCAGCCTGATAACAAAGAGTTACAATAGTCCAGCCTAAAAGTAACAAATGTGTGGACTAGTTTTTCTGCATCCACTTGAGACACGATGCGCCTGATTTTGGCGATGTTATGTAAGTGGAAGAAAGCAGTCCTTGAAATTTGTTTTATGTGGACATTAAAGGACAAATCCTGATCAAAAACAACTCCAAGATTCTTTACAGTGGAGCTGGAGGCCATGGTGATCCCATCCAAATTGACTAAGTCTCTAGAAAGAGAGTTTCTGAGGTGTTTGGGTCCAATTACAAGAACTTCAGTTTTGTCTGGATATAAAAAGTTGGATGACCAACAGTTTTCTGATGTTAAATTCAATGTCTTCTGAACAGACGTAGAGACTGTTTAAAGGCTCAGGAAACCTTTGCAGGTGTTTTGAGTTAATTAGCTGATTAGAGTGCAACATTGTGAGTCTATAATATTGAACTTTTCACATTCAGATTTCACTCTGTGTGTAATCAATCTATAATATATAAGTTTCTTCATTTTTTAAAAATTGAATTATTGAAATAAATGAACTTTTCCATGACACTGACATTTTTTTTCTAACTTTTCCATACATACCATACAGTTATGGGAAAGCTACTTGGAAAGTGTCGAAGTCAGAACCCACTCAGCCTAAAATTTCACTGAAACTGTTTAATTTTTCTATGTCTTGTTTCCTCTGTGTATGTTTGTGTGTATGTCAGAAACATGCTAATGGTCAGGAGCTCTTCATGAAGGTTTGTGACCACCTCAACCTGTTGGAGAAAGACTACTATGGCCTGGCTATCTGGGAGACACCCACCATTAAGGTGAGTGACTGTCACTAGTTGGTATCAATGCAACAATCCCATCTTCTTTTATTAAAATGTCATTGATGGTCAGTGCATAAGGACTTTTGACACTGACCAGAGTCTGATATCACATATCATCCCTCATCTTCTTGATCAGACTTGGATGGACCTAACCAAGGAGATCCGCAGACAGGTTCAAGGTGAGTGGAACCACTTTCTGTCTCATTTTCTTGTCTTACATGTTTCTAATATGTGTTTACATTTATTTCATCACACCATGCTTTTCTTTCTCAAGGTGCCAACTATAATTTCACCTTCAATGTGAAATTCTATCCACCGGATCCAGCCCAGCTGTCTGAAGACATAACTAGGTACTTCTTGGAGTTCCAGTAATTTTGTCAACTGCTTATTATCTCTAGATAAGGTGGGGTAATTTTAACATTGCTGGTATTTAGTAACTGCCTTATTCAATTCCTTTCACCAGATAACCTAAGGGAACATGCCCCCATGTTGCTGTTAAACCTTAAGTCAGCAACACTGGCTTCACTCTGTGCATGACCTAAATACACTATATCTAAAGAAGCTGTTAATTTTATTGAGACTCCTTCGTTTGATCCCTGGCTCCTCCAGACTGCATGTTGAAGTTTCCTGTCCTTGTCCTAACCCCAAATTGCTCCCAAAGACTGTGCTATCAGTGTGTGAGAGCAGATGAATAATTAGATCCCAAAAACATCATCAACGGTCTGTAACATCATTTACACACATCAATGTATGATTGTGTGTGTGTGAATAGGTGAATATGATATGTAGTGTAAAAGTGCTTTGAGTGGTCTGAAGACTTTAAAGGTGCCCATACCATTTACCATTTATAGGTTTTTGGATTGCACTAACCCAATAAATCAATCAAAAGACAATCTGATTAATTCTATAGAAGGAGTTGGTTAAAGTACAACATGTGGAAATGAAAAAAAATATATACAGTATATATTACCAGGGTGTCCACGGGGTATTAAAAAGTATTAAAAGGTAGTAAATCAACTTAGTGAAAATTAAGGCCCTTAAAAAGTATTAAATGTCTGATTACGAGTTTATTTTTTTAATTTTTTTTTAAGAATAGCACGTGATTTATTGTAAGTTTGTTTGTTAAAAGTTCACCAGAATTTATTACATAGACTGTACAGTAGACCTATTTTCCATAACACACAGCGGTAGACTCAGGATTGTTCTATGTTCATGCATTAGAGTTCTCCATCGCTATTTCCGTCATTTAGAGCTCACAGAGGCCATTTTCTGAGATCAATGTATATTTAAGGAGGGGAGTGATGGTTTTATTGGCAGATTGTCACACAGCTGATGGCATTGTTTAAAGTGTGCGTGTGACCCACAACAGTGAAATGACTCTACTCTGGACTGTCTGGACATTATCCGTGTAAAAATGGCATTTAGTGTCGCTCCCTCTCCTCCAGCACCGTGAGTTACCATGGTTACAGGAATGCCCTGAAACTTTAGATGTGTGGTTAGTACAAAAATTACTGAATACTGAAAGGTTTTGTACATGGTTGATAGCTGAAGTAAAACTTGAAACAAGCTTTGCACAAAAAAATTTAATTTAAACAGCTGTTCACAAGCGTCCTCCTGTAAAACACTGTTGTTCAAGTATACTTGATGTCTTCATTAGAGAACTTGGTTATGAGTGGAGTGGTGCTTAAATCTCAAAATGGCTGGCTTCCTGTTAGGTATCTGGCTCTAAAAGGCTTTCTTGTGGGGGTTTGCTTCAGGTTCACCAGAAGGATGGCAGTGTATGAGAAAAGGTCTTAACAAAAGTACAAGAAATCTGTCCCTGAAGGTGAAATAACTTAAGTATTATTCTATTTATTTATTAACAAAGGGAGCAATTATGGCATAAGATAAGAGTAAAAATGTTGACTGAATATTGAGAAAACCAACCAGGTGCACCAACAAGATGGTGCTAGCTCCCCCACAGCTAGCCAGGGCAGCGACAGAATGGATGGTGATGAAGACCCAAAGAACCTGGCATGAATCCTGAGAGAGATATGTGATTTCAGACAAGACAACAAAAAACTATTGGAAGTACATTAAAGGGGAATTTGCAAAAAACAAGGCTGAAGCAAGGATTGTTGGGAATTAAAGGCCAACTCACACCGGAGGCGTTACGGCCGCGGAACGGCTGCACCGCGGTCACCGTAGCAAATAGCCGCCAGTCTAGTCAATGAGAGCACTCACACAGGGAGCGTCCCAGAAGCGTCTCTCCACGCCACGGCGTGAGCATTCCGTAGCATTTCTATTTTTGACGCGAGCTTCTGCTAAACCTCGTAAATTTCAACAGAGCACTGCGCACCGGACAGGAAATCTGACACAGAAGCTGACAATTACGCCCCCTTTCAAAATAAAACACAATACGCAGTTCATGTAGCTTTTTACAACTTCACATCAACGTTACGTCATGACCGGTGGCACCAGGTGATCAAAGATCGATCAAAGGGCCTCAACATGAACGACGAGAGACTAATTGTTGAACACAACAGATGCTTTTTATAATCTCCTCCATGTTGGAGAAGCAAAGTCAGCTGTTTGTTGTTGTTGTTTTCTTTATACACTGTTTATCGCGGGGTCTCGCGTATGTCCAGGATTCTCGCGAGATACGACCACTGCCGTTACGCGGCTGACACACGTCTGGTGTGAGTTGACGCCGGGCAAAAGACGCAGCTAAACCGCGGCGCAGCCGTCACGCTGCTGTAACGCCTCCTGTGTGAGTCTCGTGTAAGAGAGGCTCAAAAACATGGAGGAGGCATTAGCAGAAATGCTCCAGTCGAAGTTAACAGACCTAGAGGGGCACTTGAGGGAAAATGCGAGGATATACTCAACCGCAAAGGGGTTGAAAGCACCCAGATCAGGGATTTTGTCTGTGTGTGTGTGTGTATGAGGAAACTGCTTAAAGAGAGCCTCGGCATCCCTTGTACGAAGGACTTGCAGATAGAGAGAGCCCACTGTGCATTAGCACCGCAGCCTCTGGCAAGTGCCAAGCCAAGATCAATTCTAGAGTTCTGGAGTGCTTAAACTAGGATGGCAAAAGAAATGCGAAACAGCAACAGCAAACAGCAAAATCAGCCTCAACTATGACTATGTGCCAGGGATAATGTCAAAGTAATCACACAACCGGAGTCCCTTCTGGAGAGTCATTGGCAGTGTACTGTAAGCTTTCAGATGGGAACAAATTGAAAACACAAACTGATTTACAACCAAAGAGGACTGTCTGATCTGTACCTCAATTGCCATTTCACCTTTCAATGTATGATTTAAGGTATAAAAATATTTTAATAGTAACAAGTTAAATCATGAACATGGTTTAGTCATAAAAGAGGGGAGTTTCATGATTGAGAGGAGGGCCCTCTAATCCAGGTAGGAAATAGAGGTTATCCCTCAGAGTTGACAGGTTAGTGAGATGATCTCGCTATTGGAAGTGTTGAAAGGTTAAAAGGTTTTATGTTTAAGATACTCATTGTTCTAGTTCTGTTCTTTTCTTTTGTTTATCTGTTGAGAAGGGATTGCTTACTATTTATCTAGAAGGGAAGAGTGAATGTTCTACTTTAGTTATAACAAAATGCAAATTGGACCAGTGAAATTAATGTGTCAATGGGGTTTTGAATCTGAACATGCAAAATTAAAAAGGATAGGTTTTAGGCACATGTTCTTTTCTTCATAAGTAAGGCCTTACATAGATCAAAGTCTGTGATAGTAGGATTGGTCAGAGAGAATGCTTTAAATACGGCTGATGGGTATTTCTCCATAAAGTTTTGAGAAAATTTGGATTTCACAAGAGAGTTATTCAGACGTTATACAATAAGCCTACAGCTTGGATAAAAAACAACAGTGACCTTTTAGACTCGTTTTTAAAACCTTTATTTAGATTGAGAGTGAGATGAAAAACCTCTTTTCAAGGAATTCCTGGCCAAGACAGGCAGCAGCACAGACTAAGAACAAGTCAAATTTAAAACAGATACAAGACACACAGACAATATTACAACACATAGCAATCTACAAAAATAATAAAAGTACAATACAAGCCATGAAATTAATGACACGCTAATGATTCAGTCTCTAGGTCTTTCAATATGGATTTAAAAGCATCCAAATAAATCAGATCTTTGAATTTTAAAACATTTTGTAAAACATTCCAGTTACAGGGTGCAGAGTATCCAAATGCCCTCTGCCCAAGTTCAGTACGAATATTTGGTACAGATAACATGTAAAAGGCCCTATGTACAAAAGATCCTCATAGTACAATACAGGACACACAAAATGTAGCAGCAACAAGTCTCTTTTTTACATCACTAGAGAAACACAACTTGTTTCTGACATTTGAAATTTAACTTAAGCCTCAGTTTTTTTTGTTTTGTTGTTTTTTTGTTTTTTTTTACCAAGCACTGTACATGAGGCTTAAAAGTAACAGAATCACTGATGTCAATGCCTAGGTATTTATTCATAGGAGTTAACCATTTCAGTAATTTTTCCTTCAAGAGTGACCTCTGAAGGAATATTCTGTGGTTTACCCTTTGGATTAGAAAATAACATCCACTTAGTTTTGTCTGCATTAAGAACAAGTTTTAAATGAGACAACGTTTTCTGTACAACTCTAAAAGCACATTACAAGTGGTCAACAGCTTTAGTAGGGGTTGACACACTGCAAAAAATAACTGTATCATCAGCATATAACAGTGAACATCAGCGTCATTCACATCATAACCAAAATTATTTATAAAAATAGTAAAAAGAAGTACAGTAGTAGCAACTTAAAAGTTCCCGTTCAAGCTGAACGCCAGCTGAATGGCAGCCGTCTTCCAGCTGAGTTCCAGCCGGCTCCCTGCCAAGTGCCGTGAACGGAGAGACCCCCCTCCTTCTCCTGGGCGTGTCTATTTTTTACTGTAACTCCACCCATTCATGTAATTACAGGGTATGACCAGGAGATGGCGCTTCTCTCACAGAACTTTTTTACAGTTGTTCTACCTGGAGATGACGTAGCTTACACACCTCGTTAGCATTCTCGTTGCTCAACCTTTTGTTTGCACTTACAGTAATGGGCTTTTTGGTCTCGCAGTGTCACAGATCGGAAAATGCAGCTGGTTTGACTACTGCATACTATACAGTAGCCGTATGATTTGAGCGTGTTCATGAATTGAAATTAAATTTAAGGTGTTTATATCTAACATGTCAGCATTCACCAAATCAACAACATCTAGTCTGGTCTGTCTTTACTAGCGGTGGGCCGTTATCGGCGTTAACGTGAGACTCTTATCAGGCGATAAAAAAAATATCACCATTAATCTATTCGCAAAGCTGTTCCAGCCTCTCAGGTCGCTTTTTTACTTTTTTCTCTTTTGTTCGTTTTTGTTTTCTTCACTGTAACTCCGTGGAGTCCTGATCTCTATAGCAGTTTAGAGAGTTTTGTGCTTTTGTCATGTTTTTCTCGTGGTTTTTCTTGGTGTTGTTTTTTAAATGCCGCTTCCACCTGGCAGCTGCCTTTGTTTACTCAGAGAAATGCCGGCCGGCATTGGCGCAATCAGCTGTTTGATTGGCGCATTAATCTATGGCCACCACTAGTCTTTGCATAATTACAGGAGCGTCTCTTCTCTTGTGTTTGCGCCTCTCTCTCGTTTATCTGCATGTAAACAACAAACTAACCCTTAAAAAAGTTACAAAAAACGGTTCGGACGTCTCAGGGCTGCCAGGCCTGTGTGTCAGACCTGCAGATACAAGCAAGAGGTTTATTTTTAATTAACAGTTTATTTGGAGGGGAGGGCTCGTTGTTATTGTGCGCACATAGAGCTGCAGGAAGCCCTTTGTTATGCAGGTATTTACTGTAGTGCACGCTTTAGACCAGGTAAACCATACAAACCTCATTAGCATCTCATTGTTTGCACTTGATGGGCTTTTTGGTCTCCCAGTGTCACAGATCACAGAGCGGAGAATGCAGCTGGTTTGAGTACTGCATACTATACAGTAGCCTTGTGATTTGAGTGTGCTCATGAACATGAATGACTCCTTTTCATTTTCGTCCATTCCATAGGCTAAATGGCGTAAATGGAAAGAATATTGTAGTGACCCGGAACAATGAAACTACGAAGCAACTGGTTTTGCTGGACTTTATTCCTAATCTGGAACACAGGCTCCTGTGGCCGTAGCCAACGGCAAAAAACAATAAAACCAGGCAGCATATAACATTAACACATTAGCTACTTCGTGCCCCTCATCGCCATGGCAACTGCCGTGACTGACAGGCTTCACAGCCTCTAACAACGCCACCCCCCCAGGCGTCACCCCATACACTGCAGCCTAACTTACTGAACACAACTCAACAGCCACAGTGTATACACAGCCCGTTACAATATGTATGAAATAAGTGAAGTATGTTTGGTCTTAATAAAGTTTGCAGTATATATGTTATGTTTTTATTCTACATGGACACCACTGTTTATTTTCCACTATGCCTCCCTCCATTATAATAATACACGGCACAGCTTTTTAAAGTCCAGAGAGAAGTCTGTTCAAAAGTCCACGGTGGAATGCCTAAATACATTTTTGATGGTTTCGTAAGCTTATACTGCAAACTTTATTAAAACTAAAAATACTTGACTTATTTCATACTTGATTCACCCGTAATTCTTTCGATTTGCGCTTTACGCCATTTAGCCTATGGTCACTGTTTAAATCAACAACATCTAGGCTATGTTACGGATGTTACGAGCGGAGTTTTCTTTAATAACGCGTTTATGTTGGCATGTTCTTGTTGCTGCCTCACTGTTATCTTATCACAACTTTTTTTTTTTTCCATCAACTGATCCGCTGATCAGCTGATCAGCTCACCCCGGCGTATCTGTTCAGATGTGTGTTTAGACAGTCGACGGTGAGAGCGGAACATCACTGCTCCTCCCCGTGGACAAATGAGGCATTGCAGCTGGTTTTCACCCAGACTGCTTAGAGGTGTTTCCAGTCGGGGCCTCACTGACTACGTCATCGCGGGGGATTACATTACCGTCACGGACCTGGAAGGACCGGTCAAGGACCAGTCAAGGACCAGCCAAGGACCAGTCAAGGACCAGTCATGGCCCCGTCACGGAAAGACAGGAACTTTTGAGTTGCTACATCTGTATTTGTAAGGATGTTCCACAGGGCTCTGTGTTTGGCCTACAGATGTAGCAACTTAAAAGTTCCCGTGTTTCCGTGACGGAACCGTGACGGGACCGTGGCTCGTCCGTCACAGGTCCGTCACTGGTCCTTGGCTGGTGCCTGACTGGAATGTAATCCCCCGCGATGACGTAGTCAGTAAGGCCCCGACTGGAAACGCCCCTAAGCAGTCTGTGTGAAAACCAGCTGCAATGCCTCATTTGTCCACGGGGAGGAGCAGTGATGTTCCACTCTCACCGTAGACTGTCTAAAAATACATTTGAACAGATACGCTGGGGTGAGCGGGTGAGCCGATCAGCTGATCAGCGGATCAGTTGATGGGAAAAAAAAAAAAGTTGCAATAAGATAACACTGAGGCAGGGCTGCAGCCGCTTGTATCTGCAACTCTATGTCACGCACAACAACAACATGCCAACATAAACGTGTTATTAAAGAAAACTCCGCTCGTAACTTCCGTTTTTAAGTATATTTTTTTGGGGCCTTTTATGGATATGACAGTTGAAGATAGACAGGAAGCAGGGGGCAGAGAGACGGGGAATGACACGCAGTAAAGGGCCGTCCGATGCGGGATTCGAACCGGGGCCGGCTGCAGCGAGGACTGTAGCCTCTATACACGGGGCACCTACACAACCCACCAAACTACCGACCACCCTCTAACTGTTTTTTAAGAGTTATATCTGTTTGATGCTTTCTGAGGCCTGCAGTATGAAACACATTCGATTTCTGAGTATTCCTCTGAACCCCATAGTGGCCATATTGATAGTATAGTATACTGTACAGTATGATGGATACTGATGTCCAGCTGTGGCTTTCACTACATGCAGATTAGGAGCGATCGAGAGAGAGAGAGAGTGCGCAAGAGGAGAGCTTCAGTAATTATGTACAGTGAGGACAGAATAGCCTAGATGTTGTTGATTTAAACAGTGACCATAGGCTAAATGTCGTAAAGCGTAAATGGAAAGAATTACAGGTGAATCAAGTATGAAATAAGGCAAGTATGTTTGGTTTTAATACATTTCATTCCATGAAAGACTTTATTCGCAAGGAGGCTAAGCCAGGCATAAAACAGGAGCTTGTCGAGGTCACACAGACGTCAACAGACTTATCTCTGGACTTTCAAAAGCTGTGCGGCGTATTATTAATAATGAAGGGGGCATAGTGGAAAATAAACAGTGGTGTCCATGTAGAATAAAAACATAACATATATACTGCAAACTTTATTAAAACCAAACATACTTGACTTATTTCGTACATAACTCTTTCTATTTACGCTTTACGCCATTTAGCCTATGAAATGGAAGAAAATGAAAAGGAGTCATTCATGTTCATGAGCACACTCAAATCACAAGGCTACTGTATAGTATGCAGTACTATACAGAAGCAAAAACTCTCTAAAAACAACATTGCTAGAGAGATCAGGACTCCAGAGTTACAGTGAAGAAAACAATAACGAACAAAAAAGAAAAACGTAAAAAAGCGACCTGAAAAGCTGGAACAGCTTTGAGAATAGATTAACGGCGATATTTTTTTATCGCCTGATAAGAGTTTCACGTTAACGCCGATAACGGCCCATCACTAGAAAAGACGGAACGGCCTAGATGTTGTTGATTTGGTGAATGCTGACGTGTTAGAAACACCTTAAATTTAATATCAATTCATGAACACGCTCAAATCATACGGCTACTGTATAGTATGCAGTAGTCAAACCAGCTGCATTCCGCTCTGTGATCTGTGACACTGGGGGACCAAAAAGCCCATTACTGTAAGTGCAAACGAAAGGTTGAGCAACGAGAATGCTAATGAGGTGTGTAAGCTACGTCATCTCCAGGTAGAACAACTGTAAAAAAGTTCTGTGAGAGAAGCGCCATCTCCTGGTCATACCCTGTAATTACATGAATGGGTGGAGTTACAGTAAAAAATAGCCACGCCCAGGAGAAGGAGGGGGGTCACTCCGGCCACGGAACTTGGCAGGCAGTTGGCTGGAAGACGGCTGCCATTCAGCTGGCTTTCAGCTTGAACGGGAACTTTTGAGTTGCTACTACTGTATATAGACCATCAAACTTGACCCACTGGGACCTATCAGCAAGGTAGTTTGAGAACCAACCAACTACTTTCTCTCATATCTGATATCAAAAAGCATCTGATTGATAATAAAATGACTCAGCTTAAGAGAACACTATCCAGTGTGGGTGGAGTAAAGTGTTGCACTACTTGCGCCACTTGGATACTCATATTATATACTTGCACCCATTTAAAATAGATAGACAGTATTGGACTGAAGAAGAGCTGGGTTGGCAACATATATCACTCTTCTTTCTCCAGTAGAGCAAGAGGCGTTGCTATCCTTTTACATAGAGATATTCCCTTTGTTCATGTTAAAACAATCTCCAATTCTAATGGCAGGTTTATAGCTGTCATTGGACACGGTTTTGATGTAAAGGTGACTCTTGCTAATGTTTACGCCCCCAACTGGGATGATGAGTCTTTTTTTAGATGGGTTTTCTCAATGCTACCCGACTTGTCACTGTACGATTCAATCTTAGGTGGAGACTTCAACTGCTGGATAAATCTATCCCTAGATCGTTCTTCCCCAACCTCAGCTACTCAGTCCAAGGCGGCCAAAGTGATTCAATCCTTTATGAACAAGTTTAATGTTGTTGACCCTTGGTGTTTTTCAATCCGGATAAAAGGGAATACTCTTTTTTTCTCACATATTCACCGTACTTACACACGGATTGATTTTTAGTGAATAACAAGTTGTTATCCTCCATCCTCCATTTGCTGCAAGTATGATTCAATCGTTGTCTCAGACCATGCCTCCATTTCTATGAATGTCTATTTCAAGTTTGATAATACAAGACCTCCGTAGCGCTTCGACACACACTTGCTGTTAAATACTGATTTTATTAAATTTGTTGCAGAGCAGTTGGACCTCTTTTCAGGTCTGGATATAAACCTAATCTTAGCAAAAGTGAAATGCTTACTGTTAATGGAGAGGGGAATGATAATTAATTTCAAAATTTACAATTTAAGGTAGTGAATGCGGGTTTTGTTTATCTTGCAGTGTATATTGCGAAAACATTGGTTAATCTCTATAAGAAAAATTTCCTCTCTCTGCTTACAAAAATTAAAATTTCGAACAATGGTCCTTACTAAATCTCTCCATAGCTGCCAGAATCAATGCAATTAAAATGAATATTTTCCCACACTTTTTATACTTATTCCAATGCATTCCAATCTTCCTCCCTCTTTCCTTTTTCCGTAAAGTAGATAGTCTTATTTTAGGTTTTATTTGGAACAAGAAAAATCCTAGTTTTGCAGAGGCCCAAAGCTTTGGGCAGAATGGCTTTACCAAACCTTCTTTACTATTATTGGGCAACAAATATAAGAAATCAGAATTTTTGGGTTAATTATGGAGATATCGAGGTCCCTCCATCATGGCTGATTTTGGAAGCAAACTCTGTCCAGCCAGCCTCATTGAAAGCATTACTGTATTCACCCTTGTCTTTTTCTACTTATGACTAAGAATGTGATAGTCGCCTCGAGCATTAAAATATGGACTCAGTTTAGACATCACTTTGGCCTTCAAACCTCATCAACTGAGGCTCCACTTGCGAATCCTGTTTTTCCCCCATCGTTATTGGATTGCACCTTCTTTATATGGGCTAGGCTGGGCATAAAAACTATTAGGGATTTATATGTTGATTCTAGTTTTGCCCCTTTTCAACAATTGGTAAATACATTTCGGCTTCCTAAAGGACACTTTTTTAGATATCTACAAGTACGACATTTTGTTCGTGGCTCATTATCAGGTTTTCCTACTCTTCCCAGGCCCTCAGATTTTGAGGTTTTTCTCAAGCCTCTCTCTTTTCCAATAAAGGGGGCAATTTCCTCTATTTATTCAAATATTTATAACCTTCGCCCAGGCTCTTCTATTGTACTTAAAACAGTTTGGGAGACAGACCTAGAAGAGGTGATTCCTGATGATGTCTGGAAAGAGATTTTGCGGAGATTACACAAGTCCTCAATATGTGCTGGGCATAGCTTTATGCAATGTCGAATTCTTCATCGAGCCCACTACACTAAAACCCGACTTACAAAAATGTTCGATACAGTGTCTCCACTATGTGATCGATGCCAACAAGCCACAGCAAATTACTCTCATATGTTTTGGCGCTGCTCTTCTTTAACTAGATTTCTTTAGCACTTTATCCAAGGTAACTGAAAGGGATGTAACTCCGAATGCCTTAACTGCTTGGTGTATGCCCTTTCCCTTTTACTTTTTCCCCAGCTAAAAAGGATTTAATAGCATTTACAACTCTGTTGGCCAGGAGGCTGATACTGCTAAAATGGAAATCCCCACTCCCACCTACCTATACAAACTACAAATTAGAAAAAAATAGACTGACCTTGATTGGTAAGGATGGCTCATTTGAGAAGACCTGGAATCCCTTTCTGTTTTATGTTAATAGTCCAATATGTCCGATCACTGCCCTTTTTTTATTTTTTATTTTCACGTGTGTGTGTGTGTGTATATATATATATATATATATATATATATATATATATATATATATATATATATATATATATATACTTTTTACTATCTTATTTATTTTGAATTGATTTTTCTGAGTATTACAACTGTTATTAGTATTTATTTTATCTACTTATATGTTAATTTACTCACTGGTTTATTTACCATTCTTTGTCTCTCTTTATTATCTATTTTATTTATCTTTTTTTTCCTCTTTATTCTTCTGTTTGTCTTTAATTTTTTTTTAACTACACATGTCTATCTGCTTGGGCTGGGTGCCGGAGGGATAGGGGTGGGGGTTGGTATCTGTTCTGGGGTATGCTAAATTTAGATTTGTAATTTGAACACTGTTGTTTTTCAAATGTGTAAAACTCAATAAACAGAATGTTTTAAAAAAAAAAAAGCCATGGCTAAATCAATAAAAACAGATGCACAGTGCTGTTTTTTTATCAAGTGCTAAGGGAATATAATTTACTATCTTCAAAGCTGCTGTAATGGTACTGTGATTTTTCCTAAACCCAGACTGAAATGTGGTTTAAATATTATTTGAATCTAAAACTCTTTGAGCTGCTCACTGGATGGATCACCTCCTTTTAACAAAGGTAGAACAAAATCAGATTGACATATCTTTGGGATTTCATTGTTTGCCACTGTCAGGTGTTCTCGGATGAAATATCAGGGGCTAACCAAGCCTTATCCTGCCCTTTAACTCCATACCTTGTTGCATATTTATTTACAATTTGGGTAAAACCATGACCAGGATGACTCATTATCAGCTCAGTTGTGTTCCAATTGAAATTGAACAAATCTTGATTAAAAACCCTGATAATTAATCTTGTAAACCAAGTGTCGTTTTGTTTTTGGAATCTTAGTATTCAATTACACAATGTTCACTTAGATCATTGCAGAGGACAGCAACTGTAGACAATTTATGTGGAACATTAGTTAAAATCAGGTCAATTAAAGTGCCTTTCTCTGGGAACTTTGGATTTGGAGAGTAGGGGAGTTGTCTGTGTCAGGTTTAAAGAATCACAAATAGATTTAAAATCATCAGATAGGAGGTTGAACCAATCCCAGTTAAAATCACCAGCTAAAATAATCTCAGTTTTGTTGAGTCTAAATAAATAGTCACCCAAGGACTGCAGCGCAGTAGGCGTGTCAGAGGGAGGTCTATACCATCCTACAACAGTTATACAAAGTGTTACACAGCATGGATACAAGATTCAATTGCAGCACTCAGGAGACAGATACAGGAGGTAAACAGTTTTTAATTGAAGGCAAAGGTTTGGTACACAAGAGTTCAGTCAGGTAAAGCAGGCAAAAAATCCAAAGGGGTAAGACAAAAGCAGAGTAAAAAAACAGGCAAGGGTCAAAACCGATAAGCACACAAGGAAAACGCTGGAAAGTAGGACTCATCGTAGACTAACAATCTGGCACTGGGGAAGGGGAAACAAAGGCTTTAAATTCCCAGAGCAAATGAGGTGTTGAGACACAGGTATGTGTGATTAGGGACGGGACCACCACAAGTCGGGAAATCCGGGAGGCTCGAGTAGGCGTAGACAGAGGGGGGACTGACTGTGATGAGGCACCAGGAGGGCTTGCAAAAGACCTGCTGGAGGTTGATGGGAGATCTTGTTCTGTGCACAGACAGGGCAGGCCACCATATATTCCCCCACCTCCTTCTCCATCGCCGACCACCACCTGTGGACACAAGGAGAGAGGCACAAAGAGATGACTTTGGGGACACTTGCCGGGACAGGGATGTTAGCGGAGGCTTCCTTCACCCTTTTCTCAATTGCCCATGTAATAACTCCCACCACACAGGAGGATTGGAGAATTTTGGAGGGAGTTTTAGGGCTGGGGTCACGGTCAAACATCCTGGTAAGGGCATCCGGTTTGTTGTTTTTGGACCCTGGACGATACGATAGGGTGAAGTTGACCATCTCCAAACGGTTCGTAGGGGTAGGCCATTCGGCTACTGCACTAACCTTCTCTGGGTCCATCTGTTATGAAATTTTCTATCCTTAGGTTACACAAGGTCATGTGTGGGCCTTGAGGTCCTCGGCAGTATTAATTGTTTGGCTTTGGTTGTCTATCTCAACACTATGGTGGCCAGGGTGGAAGAGACCTATTGCTGCCTTTCTAGACATAATAGATAGCTTGCCGTTGACGTTCCAATCTGCGTAAACAGACATCTGTGTCTCCAGACTAGAATATGCTGACAATAACACCTCCATGGGTAAAGACATTCTCTTTGACTAATTCTGGGCGTATAGTATTTGTGGTGTTATCTTGGGGGTTCCCTCCTGACCTCACCATTGACCAGCTTGACCAACCTAATGTGTGGAACTCAATTGAATATTATCAAGGCTACCTGAGCTTGCTTGGTGGGAAAACCCACCTCACTGGAGAATTTATCCGGTCAAGCCAGGGGAGCAGCTGGAGCAACAGAGACCACTGGAGCTGGAGCTGGAGTTGGGAGCTCCCATGTGCATATAGTGCCATTGATTACAAAGCTGTTACTGATCCCTCCTCTGTGGCTCTTCCTGAGGTTTCTTCCACATTTTTTTCCCTGTTAAAAGGGTTTTTTGTGGGCAAGTTTTTCCTCACTCGAATCGAGGGTCTAACAACAGAGGGTGTCACTCCCTGTAAAGATTGTAAAGCCCTCCCAGGCAAATGTACTTTGTGACTTTGGGCTGTACAAATAAAATTGATTTGATTTGATTTGATAAAGTGATTTCCTAGCTTTGGTGGGGCTGTTGGGCAATGCTAGCAAGGAGGTCTTGTTACAAAGCAATTGTTCTGTGCATAGCCAGGCAGGGCAAGAATATGAAGAGGAGGGGGGCCTTTCCTCCACCAAGTAAGTATAGACAGATGAGCTGCCCAGTAATACATTTTAAAATTCAGTTAGGCAAAGCCTCCAGCATTTTTTGGTTTACATAGATGTTTTTCCTGAGATCCTGATGGCTTTGTAGTTCCAGATAAAAAGTACAGTAATTAAATCTAATTGTTTAAAATAATACTGGGCAATGTAACATGGAAGAGACTGAAAGAGATGCAGGAAACGTGGCAGTGCAATCATCTTAATTGCATTAATCTTACCTACAAGAGAAATAGGAAGAGTAAAATATATTCTTTGTTTAGGTTTCTCAATCTTATTATACCAGTTCTTCTGTAAAAGGTCCCCAGGGTCTTTTGTCACAGTCATACCAAGCTATGAAAAGTCTAAGAGCTTTTTTTTAAAAGGAGTAGATTGTATATGTTATATCAACTTCATTTGAAATTGGCATCAACTCACTTTTGTCCAGATTAACAGAAAATCCAGAGAGTCTACCAAAGTTGCTTATTAAAGTCAAAAGATTTATTGAAACTTGAAGATGAAAAAAATACTGACCACTGACTAGTACTGACTGCTAGCGGTTCAATAATTGAGAACAGGAAAGGGGAGAGGGGACATGCCTGATGGGTTCCACGACTGATTGCAAAAGGGCATGAGATATTTTGGTTGGTTATGACAGAATCGGTTGGATGTGAAT
This sequence comes from Larimichthys polyactis, assembly GCA_018985215.1. Lineage (NCBI taxonomy): Eukaryota > Metazoa > Chordata > Actinopteri > Sciaenidae > Larimichthys > Larimichthys polyactis. The sequence goes on along the minus strand of JAFMOB010000204.1, from coordinate 269,119 downwards.
AGATAAGCTTAATCCACTTCATAAAGGGTCCAAACCCGATTTTTTTAAGTGTAAACAACATATAGGGCCATTCAACTTGATCAAAGGCACGCTGTGCATCTAAAGAGATTATTACCGTCTCTTCAGTATGTTCTGTATACAAAATATGGAACAAGTGGCATAAATTGGCCAGGATGGATAATAGAAAAAAATGTGCTCCATTAATCTATTGGCTAAGACTTTCCCATTCATTTTAGTTTTGATAGGTAGCAGGGAGATAGGACAATATGAAGAGACCAGGTTAGGATCACGTCCCAGTTTGGGTATAAGCTAAATATTGGCCTTATATAGAGTGGGAGGCAACCTAGAGATCACCAATGAGTGATTCAGCATTCGTAGTATGAGTGGGGAAAGTTTATGGCTAAATACCTTGAGAAATTCGATACAAAAGCCAGCTAGTTCTGCTGCTTTATTGTTGGGGAGAGAGGAAATCACTTCTTTTATCTCACACAAATTGATGTCTGCATCTCGTGAGGATGACGATTCTCTTGTTAATTTAGGCAATCCCAGATTTTCGAAAAATGAATCCATATTCCTGATCAGATGCACCCTGTGACTGATAGACCTTTTCATAAAAATTAGCGAAACATTCATTTATTTTTTCAGGATCCGTCTGGGGAGTCCCATCATACGTCTTGATAGAATGTATGGACCTGGATGCCTGAGATTGTCTTAACTGCCGGGCAAGTAACCTTTGAGGCTTATCACCAAACTCGTAATATTAATAGTAATACTTTTGTCTTACTTGGGCCAACAAATGTCAAACATTTTTGGACAACATAGAATTGTACTCATATGTTAATGCTGAGATCTTCTTCAGTAGTTCAGGCTGAATATATATAATGCTTCGAGATCTGAAAGTTGACTATGATAGTTAACCTAACTTTAGATTTTAATTTTTCCATTGCTTCATAAGATATGATGTGGCTCCTGAGAACAGACTTCATGGTATGGCTGGGTAATATGGACCAAAAGTCATATCGCTATATTTAGCGACTTTTCAGACCCTCTAGCGATTAGTTTTTTTCCCAAAAAGCGAGTAGCGACAAATCTAGTGACTTTTTCTGGAATTAGTGGAGACTCTGACGTGACGACGTCAACAAGCAGTGGAAGACCTGGACAGAGGGAGAGGGGAATTAAAAGCGAACTGGTGGCTCAAGGAAAAATAATAATTTGTAGTCTTTTTAACGCAAAAAAAACTATATTGATATAAACGATATGGTCTTGTGCTATATCACGTTTGAAAATATATTAATATAGATTAAATTATTGATATATCGCCCAGCCCTACTTCATGTCCTCCCAAAGTGTGGAGTCGCTAACTTCACCGTTATCATTCAATGTAGTAAGTATTATTTAACCGCCAGTTAAATTCTCCCCGTTTATGATTCAGATTAGGCTTTAAGGAAACTGGGGCATGGTCTGAAATGAGTATATTATGATAAATGCAGTCCACGACTTGTGACAATAATTTAGAATTCAATATAAAATACTCAATCCTTGAGTAAGATTAATGAACGGCTGAAAAATAAGAAAAAATCTTTTGCTGTGGGACTAAGGAGCCTTCAGATGTCCACCAGATTATAAAACTGTATCAGATTATTAAGAGTGATACTGCTCCTCGATGTATTCATTTGAAAATGTTGCCGATCAAGGACCGAATCCAAAACACATCTAAAGTCTCCACCTAAGATTATATTTGTGTTTGACATATTGGATATAGTATTGAAAAGATTCTGAAAGAAAATGGGATCATCAAAATGTGGGCCATATACATTTGTCAAAGTTACTGGTACTGAGTTTAGCTCCCCTTTAATTAATAGTGTTTAATAGTTTAGTTTGTTAATAGTGTTTTTCTAAATAAGGATGGCCGCTCTTCTTGCTTTTGTGCTAAAGTTTGATTAGAAGACATGAGATGCCCATGAAGGACATAATCCTTTTGCGGCAGTTTTTTTATTAAACATATATCGGCTTTGAGACGGCTTGAAGAAATCGCACATTATTCTGCTGGGTTTGGGTGTGTTGTTAAATATTTTGGGAATGTTTTAAAAAAATCGTTTGGTGAAATAGAAAATGTGTATGCAGTAATAATTACAGCAGTACAGTTACAAAAGTGGGAAAGGGATGAAGGATGCAAAATATATTTTAATCTGAAAGCTAAATAATTAGGGTTATACCGCTTTACAGTGTGAACCATATCAATAAGAGTTGTTGGATTTATGTAAATACACTGAAAAACCTTAGAAATCAAACATATTAAAACATTAAACATTACAGAGATATGTTCATAGAATTCAGTATTAAATTTGACAAAAATCTATCCAATCTGATATCTGTATGTAATACATATGATCCCTGTTCATCGCAGGTACTACCTATGTCTCCAGCTGCGGAAGGACATACTGCAGGGCAGACTTCCTTGTTCCTTCGTCACCCTGGCCCTGCTAGGTTCCTATGCCCTGCAGTCGGAGCTGGGTGAGTACGACCCAGAGGTGCACGGCAACGAGTATGCCAAGGACATGAAAATTGCACAGGGTCAGACTAAGGAGCTGGAGGACAAAATGATGGAGCTGCACCATACATACAGGTGAGAACACTGCCTCAGTCAACCAGTGGTAGTGGTAGGTGTTCAAGTTTGAGTTTAATTTAAGAGACTTACCAATACACCCCATACGTGCAACAACAGCACCAATCTGTCTAAAAAAAGTACTCTGTGAAAAAAGTGCTGTGTGGGGAGAATCATGCTAAAGCAATTCAAATAGCTGGTTTCAGTGTGGCACGGTGGGACTGTGTGGTTCTGCTTCATAGCACCGCTCAACAACTTAAATAAATTTTTCTGACTCTGTGTTAAAGAATAAAGAATAAGCAGCTTGCTGTAGCCTCTGACTGACGGATAGCACCAACCCTCAGGTTACAAGGCTACAAGCAGCAAGCCAAGCTGACTTGCTATCAGTTTTTTCAATTGTGAGAAGATAGAAGGAACAGATTGCGTGATGATGTAGGGGCTACGTCATCACATGGTCACAGGTGACTTGTACTGCAAGGTTTTGTCAAATACTTGTGAAGTTGGTGAAGTTTGTGAAGTCCCATAGTAGTATCAGATCACAATTTGAAACATGTCTAATATCCAAATATCGTGTCAATTTTGGTAGCATTTGAATGACTTAATAGTTTAGACATAAACAGTGAATGTGAATTGATTTAGCATATTTGCACATATTTTGAAAAATATGCAGTGATGACTTTTTTTTTATATATATATTTTTTATTACATTTTTTTCAAACCACAAACACAACGAACTGCTCGGACATGGCAGAAAAGGAAAACACAACAGAATGTGGACATGTGGGCACAGTAAATAGCAAATAATTACAGGAAAATGGGCACATTTTCATCCAGCCTCCTCCCTTTCAACCTCCTGCCACAAGACAAAGCAGTATCCAGGTGAGGATCAATACAGAGCATACAAACATAACAAGGCTACAAGGTGCCTGTTAGATAGTGAGCACTTAGAACAAAGTCACAAAGACAGGCTAGGCTGATCTGGGAAATCCACGAAGAAAGGAGGATGACAGGGTGGCCCCAATATGCTGCAAGTAAGGGTCCCAGACCTTATAGAAAGCATCTACTTTGGAGTGAAGCATGCACGTGATGTATTCACTAGGAATGCAGTCCATAACAATGTTGTGCCTAGAGTTGTCACGATACTAAAATGAGTAACCATGATACTATACCAGACAAAGTATCGCGGTTCCGGGTATTATCGCGATACTGCAGCCTTTTTTAATTATTATTATTTTTATGAACTGCAATGTATTTGTACAAGTTAGTTTGAAACAACGACGTTTGTTTTTTAAGCAAAATTAGTGTTGCCACTGACGAAGACGCCACGGCAGACTCGCTGCTCGGGCCCGGTGCTTCTGCCATGGTGAGTGTGTTGTCTCGTGTCTGGCGAGACAGAACTTTAGCTTGTTGTTTGTTTTGAAGTGAGTTTCTATCAAAGTGGAGCTGTCTTCGCGGAGTTCGTTCTTGCCGGCAGAAACACACGAACAGCCAATCAGCTAACAGATGGGCGGACCCAGCGTGCGGAAACAGCCTATCATATCCCTGGACGTCACCAGTAACAGGCAAACAGCCAATCATTCAGCAGCTGTGTAGTTCGGTTGCGGTTCCGTTTGTTTACAAAGGAGTAGCATGCAGTGAGAAGCCGGGAGGAGAGCAGAGGCGGCCGCTATTTAGCGGAGACTGGCACCGGTAGTATAGTAATCCACGGTAGTACCGTCGTCTAAAATTTCTAGTATAGTAGCGACGGTTATTATTTGGCACCGCGGGGTACCGTGTATACCGTGGGTATCGTGCAACTCTAGTTGTGCCATGATTTTTTTTGTTGGAGCAACATTCTTGATCCAAAAGAGTAGATTGTTCTTTCTAGCAGCAAAAGACAGTATATTGAAAAGTAGGGAAGTAACGATACACTCAACTCACGACTCGATTCACGATTTTTTGTTCACGATACGATTTTTTCACTTTTTTTTTTTTAATCAAAATGAGCTACAGACAAATTTTGACCAAATAAAATAATCTTTTTATTTGTAGGAACAAATCTTTAGGTGCTGTCTTTAAAGAACTCTCAAACAGTTTGTGCAGCTTACATGGTCATCTTAAACAAAATACATGAAAAATATCTCTCCTTCTTTAGAAACAATCTCACAAGTAAACTGGTGTTAACTGGTGTAATGTGCAGTTTTCGCTCACGAGGTGGCGTAACATTACTTCTCACTGTGGTGGTGGCTGATATGCTGCTGCATGTTGCTTGTGTTGCTGCTATATGTTAGCAGTCTCTTGCAATATTTACATGCTGTTTTGGATTTGTCAGTCCATTTCTCACCAGTTGCATTTGTGTATATAGGGAATCCAAAATGTCGCCACACAGGTGATTTCAAACTGCTCGGTGCGTCCTCTATTTCAAAGCTATTTTCTACCGTCGCCATGTCTTCCCTCGTTCTGTGCTCCGTACCTCCGTAGTGACGTGAGTCACGTGACTTGACGTCTGGCGTTGAACAAATGAATCACCAACCAGTAACTTTTTTTTAAGATAATGTAATCTATTTCTAATTGAAAAATAGAACATATTCTACTACTCTCGCGTTCGCAAAGAATCGTGACTCATTTTTTCTGTCAACCGGTGCGAGTCGTCACACATTTGTACAGATTTTTAATCGTGTCACGATGCATTGTTACATCCCTATTGAAAAGTCTCCTGTGTTTACTGTTGGTGATCCGACCATCTGGAGACCAAGTATCAGGCAGATAGGGTCCATCCGTATTGGAACACCAAAGATAGCAGTCAGTTAATTTACAATACTAGACCAATACTTTTGGTCTAGTATTGTGTACTTTTAGTACCTTTTTTTTCCAACTTCACACATCACCAGAGGCAGTGAATATAATTACCAGTCTCAGAATTGCATTTCCAGCAAAGCGGGGAAATATTAGTGTCCATTTTGTTCTTCACAAAAGGTGTTATATGCGTACGATGTACAGTGGTATGAAAAAGTTTGGGCACCCCTGATCGTTTTCAGGATTTTCCTTTATAAATCATTGGTTGTTCGGATCAGCAATTTCAGTTAAATATATCATATAGCAGACAAACACAGTGATATTTGAGAAGTGAAATGAAGTTTATAGAATTAACAGAAAGTGTGCAATAATTACTTAAACAAAAGTAGGCAGGTGCGTAAATTTGGGCATCCTTGTTGTTTTATTGATTTGAGTACCTTTAGCACTAATTATTGGAACACAAAGTTTGTTTGGTAAGCTCACTGACACTTGACCTACATACACAGGTGAAGCCAATCGTGAGAAAGGGTATTTCAGGTGGCCAGTATCAAGTTGTTCTCCCTTTTGCATCTTCTCTGAGGAGTGGCACCATGGGAGCCTCAAAACAACTCTCAAATGACCTGAAAACAAAGATTGTCCAACATCATGGTTTAGGGGAAGGATACAAAAATGCTGGCTCAGAGGTTTAAGCTGTCAGTTTCCACTGTGAGGAACATAGTGAGAAAATGGAAGACCACAGGCACAGTCCTAGTTAAGGCCCGGAGTGGCAGGACAAGAAAAATCTCAGAGAAGCAGAGGCGAAGGATGGTGAGAACAGTCAAACTCAACCCACAGACCAGCTCCAAAGACCAACAACATGATCTTGCTGCAGAAGGTGTCACTGTGCATCGTTCAACTATTCAGCGCACTTTGCACAAGGAGATGCTGTATGGGAGAGTAATGCGGAAGCCTTTTCTACGCACATGCCACAAACGGAGTCGCTTGAGGTATGCTGAAGCACATTTGGACAAGCCAGCTTCCTCTTGGAATAAGGTCCTGTGGACTGATTAATGTACAATTGAGTTATTTGGACATAACAAGGGGCGGTATGCATGGCGGAAGAAGAACACAGCATTCCAAAACAAACACTTGCTACCCACAGTAAAATTTGGTGGCGGTTCCATCATGCTGTGGGGCTGTGTGGCCAGTGCAGGTACTGGCAATCTTGTAAGAGTTGAAGGTCGCATGGATTCCAGTCAGTATCAGCAGATTCTTGCCAACAATGTTCAAGAATCAGTGACAAAGTTGAAGTTGCGCTGGGGCTGGATACTTCAACAAGACAACGACCCCAAACACTGCTCAAACTCTACAAAGGCATTCATGCAGAGGAACAACTACAACGTTCTGGAATGGCCATCTCAGTCCCCAGACCTGAACATTATTGAAAATCTGTGGTGTGATTTAAAGCGGGCTGTCCATGCTCGAAAGCCATCAAACCTGACTGAACTGGAGATGTTTTGTAAAGAAGAATGGTCAAAAATACCTTCAACCACACTCCAGACCCTCATTGGAAGCTATAGGAAGTGTTTAGAGGCTGTTATTTCTGCAAAAGGAGGATCTACGAAATATTGATGTAATTTTTCTGTTGTGGTGCCCAAATTTATGCACCTGCCTACTTTTGTTTAAGTAATTATTACACACTTGCTGTTAATTCTATAAACTTCATTTCACTTCTCAAATATCACTGTGTTTGTCTGCTATATGATATATTTAACTGAAATTGCTGATCCGAACAACCAATGATTTATAAAGGAAAATCCTGAAAACGATCAAGGGTGCCCAAACTTTTTCATACCACTGTACAATCCTGAACTGTATGGATTTGCGGGTACACACTGAAATGTCCATAGCCTGAGACCAGACTTCCTGCCAGTCATCCTGATCTACACCTAGATTGTTGTCCCAAGCTTGCTTGGTGGTTTGTGAGGTGAGAGGAGAGTTAGAGCTCAGGGCTCTGTAAAAAACAGTAATGCACTTCTTACTAATCTGTAGAGACAGGGCCTTCTCCACACATTAAGTGGTGTTATTAGTCAATAAGGTGGTGTCTTTAACTAAGAAATCTTTAATTTGTAAATATCTGTAGAAGTCACCTTGATTAAACAAACCAAATTGCTGTTGCAGCTGCTGAAATGATAGTAAATCACCTATTTTCTTCAGCCCTTGGGTGCTCACTTTGCACACTTTAAAGCCCTGGTCTTTGCAACCTGGCGGGAAGTCCGGGTTATCAGGAATAGGAGTGAGAGGAGATGATAACTGAGCCTTCTATAGAGCGAATAGATCTCCAGGCCCTGATGGTACTGAGAGTAATAGGGTTAGAGCAGTTTTTTTTTACAGATTCAGGATTATTCATAAACAATGGATTCAACAAGGGACATTTCGACTGAGAGGATTCAATATCATGCCAAATCGAGGCTGGATCACAGATGCACCAGCTTGCAATCACCCGCAGGTGCGATGCCAGTTGGTAAAACCTAAGATTTGGTACATCTAACCCTCTATCACAACCTGCCATTTGAAGTTTTGTCATCTTGAGATGGGGCTTCTTTTTGCTCCAAATGAAGGAGCTTAGCCAACCTTCAAGCACCTAATAACCTTGTTGGATAATAAGATAGGGATTATTTGTAGTGGGTATAGTCTAGGCAGGACGTTCATTTTTATAAGAGCAACGCTACCTAGCCAGGAAAGAGGGAGAGGGGCCCAGCGGTCTAAGTCTGCCCTTATAGTATCCAAGAGGAGGGGAAGTTGGACTTAAATATCTGACAAAAAGTAGATGTTAGATGCACTCCTAAGTAAATGAAACTGGTGGAAGACCAGCGGCACAGGAAGGGCTTAGCCATATCTGGAACACATGTTAACGGCCCCAGGGGCATAGCCTCGGATTTTGTAGTTAATATGTCATATATCCCGAAAAGATGCTGAATGACGAAATGACCTTAATCAAATCAAATCAAATCAAATCAATTTTATTTGTATAGCCCAAAGTCACAAAGTACATTTGCCTCAGAGGGCTTTACAATCTGTACAGGGAGTGACACCTTCTGTCCTTAGACCCTCTGTTCGAGTGAGGAAAAACTTGCCCACAAAAACCCTTTTAACAGGGAGAAAAATGTGGAAGAAACCTCAGGAAGAGCCACAGAGGAGGGATCCCTCTCCCAGGACGGACAGACGTGCAATGGATGTCACGTGTACAGGACAAATCAACACAAACAAATTGTACAATGACTGATAAAATGACAATGAATTACAATGAATGATAAATATGATTGCAGTAACAGATATGGTAGTAATAATGACAGTAATAATATATGTAGTGGGCGTCGTGCAGGATCACAGCAGCAGCCACGATCCACGAGAACCTGCTGGACGACAGAGCACAGAAACTCTGGGGAAGTTTGGTTAGTAACATGCAGGCAGGGAACAGAGGTTTTGGGGTTGCAATAAATGTATCAAAATGTCATCTGCGTATAAAGTAATTTTGTGTTCCCTTTCACCAACGAAGATAGCTGAAATTAAAGCATTTTGCCTTACAGCTTGGGCCAGCGGCTCAGTAGCAATATCAAAGAGCAGGGGGCTGAGGGAAGCGCCCTGCCTATTCCAGCGGTGGAGGAGGAAATTGTCGGATCTCAGCCCATTAGTCAGAACTGCTGCCGTCTGGGTACTGTACAGAACCATAATCCAATTCACAAAATTATCGCCTAGGCCAAATTCCTCCAGAGCGTAGAATAAATGCGACCACTCGACCTGGTCGAATGCCTTCTCAGCATCAAGAGACAGCACGAGGGCCAGGTCCTTGCAGCTCTGGGTTAGTTGCATGATGTTTAGGGGCCTCCTCACATTATCACAGGAGTTCCGGCCCTTGACAAAACCAGTTTGGTCCTCCATAAGGCAAAAATTTTGGAGACCAGTTTTTGGTCAGAGTTAAGTAGGGCTATCCGGGCATTTAACTTTTTTAAGGATGAGAGAAATGTTACTGGGGTAGGATCCTATTTTCAAATGAATGATTAAGCATAGACAGCAGAGGGTCTATAAAAATACCACTAAAGTCCATATAAAACTCACATCCAAATCCATCTGGACCTAGGGCGGTATAGATTTCAAAGCAAGTAGCACTTCCTCTCTAGTAATTGAGGCATTTAGTTGTCATTTTTGATCATCCGTGGCTTTGGGATGTCTTAAATCTGCAAAAAACTGATGCATAAGAGACAGGGCATTATCAGGCAGCTCGGAACTATATAGATTAGAATGAAATGATGCAAAGTGTTTATTAATGGTTCTAGTGTCGAATGGTCTAACACCGTTAGAGTCAGTAATATAGACTATGTTTTGAGAATCTGCCCTCTTCTTGACAAGATTAGCAAGATATCTCCCAGGTTTAAGTTCATATAGTTTCTGCTTGGCATATTTAAGGGACTGTTCAGAGTCCTGAATGAGAAAAGTATTCAATGCAGCACATGCGTGTAACAGTTCCTTAAACAAATCAGGACTCAGGGCTAGATACTTTATGTGATTTTTCTCCAATTCAGCAAGTCGAGATTTGAGAAGTTTACATGTTCATTCTTCCCCCATCTTTTGGATGCAACAAAAGACCTAATCAGTCCACAAGAGTATATTTTACACTTCTCCCAGAGGACAGAGGGATTATCTGTGGATGATAAGTTGATAGAATAAAAAATCTTAAATTCTGAAGTGAAGTAGGAGATAAACTTGTCTTTGAGAAGATAAAGTTGAAATTTCCAGCACCATGACAATGCCCTGTCCTCAGCGAGAGAATATACCAAATTAAAGCTGCAAGCAGCGATGGTCGGGCCCTCGCATATGCGCACGTCGGAATGTGCGCACGTCGAAATGTGCGCATGTGGAAATGGCCACACTGTTTCCCCAAAATTAATCATTTTGATAAAAGTTTTGGTAATTATAGCGCCCCCTAGAGACGAAATGACACCATATTTGTTTCCTGGACTGGGGACGGCGCCTCGAAGCATGACATCAAATTTGGTTCCGTTTCGCTGAAGCGTTCCTGAGATATGAGCTCACATGCAATTTTGTTCATTACAGCGCCTCCTAGTGGAAAAATGACACCAAATTGTATTGGCACACTTTGGGGCGGGTCTTGATGCCCGTGACCGAATTTGGTCTTCGGAGGTCAAAGCGTTCCTGAGATATGAGCTCACATGCAATTTTGTTCATTACAGCTCCACTAGGAGGCGCTATGAAAATCACAGAATATTTTTGTGGAAATGTATTCTAGGCCAGACTACCGTTGTATATGAGAAGTTTTGTGAAGATTGGAGCATTTTTCACAAAGTTACAGCACTTGCGAAATGGGGAATTTCGTGGCCCCGCCCCTCTGACATAGTAAATCAAAAAGTTATGATTTTGATAACTTTTCATTGTCAAAGCCTCATAAACCCATGCAGCAAGTTTCAAGAAGATCGGACGAAAGCCCTAGGAGGAGTTCGTTCAAATACCACCCCTTCTCAACAGTTCCAAACACAGAAAATGGTCATTTTCATGCTTAAATATCTCACTTCCTGTTAATTTTACAAATCGCTCCAAGAGACTTTTTTGTAGGTCTTGTGATGCCCCATAACTCAGCTGAGTTTCATAACTCTGTGTTCAAAACTGTGTCGGGGCTGCTTCAAAGAAAAATTCAAGGGGGCGCTATAGAGCGCTTTTGCCCCTCCCCCTCATTAATTATGCAACCGAATTGTGCATCATATTGCTCTTAACAACCCCAACAAGTTTCAGACAGCTGTGACAAAGTATATGATAGCCGAACAGTTTTGCCCGAAAATCAGCCCAAAAGTCAATGGAGTCTTGTTTTTCGGTGAAAAAAAAGGCAGCGTCCACTTTGACGCTCCGTCACGGCCACGCCCTTTTATGAAAAGTTGAAATTATTTGTCAGATGTCAAGTCCAAGGCCTTGACAACATCCACACCTAGTTTGAGGTGGATATGATCAATATTGTCCGAGCTGCACGCCATCTCGTAAAAGTGGTCTTTTTTGTCGTCACTAGGAGGCGCTATGAAAATCACCGAATATTTTTGTGGAAATGTATTCTAGGCCAGACTGCCATTATATATTCAAAGTTTGGTGAAGATTGGAGAATTTTTCACAAAGTTATAGAACTTTGAAATTTTATGGCAAAATGGAGAATTTCGTGGCCCCGCCCCTCTGACATAGTACATCAAAAAGTTATGATTTTGATAACTTTTCATCGTCAAAGCCTCATGAACCCATGTGCCAAGTTTCAAAAGGATCGGACGAAAGCCCTAGGAGGAGTTCGTTCAAATACGACCCCTGGAAATGACCAAAAAGTCACAAAAACGTGAACTTTGACCCAAAATGGCCGCCGTACCCTTTACCGAAACCCGGGTCACCAAGAGACTTTTTGGTGAGTCTGGGCATGTTACATACTCCCACCAAGTCCCGTACACGTGGGCGAAACCGTGTCCTGGGGCTCCTCCGACAACCGAAACCTAGGTGGCGCCGTAGAGCCATTTCTGTACGCGCGTGCGTGAGACCCCCAGAATACGAAATTTTACGCCCGACTTTGGGGGGGTACGCAAATTTTCATGAGTTTTTGGGGATATTAAAGCCTTGAAAAAGGCAATTCATTTGGCTGAATAATAATAAAAAGAAAAAGTAAAAGAAAAAACATTTGAAATATTAAAGCTGCAAGCAGCGATGGTCGGGCCCTCGCATATGCGCACGTCGGAATGTGCGCACGTCGAAATGTGCGCATGTGGAAATGGCCACACCGTTTCCCCAAAATTAATCATTTTGATAAAAGTTTTGGTAATTATAGCGCCCCCTAGAGACGAAATTACACCATATTTGTTTCCTGGACTGGGGACAGCGCCTCGAAGCATGACATCAAATTTGGTTCCGTTTCGCTGAAGCGTTCCTGAGATATGAGCTCACATGCAATTTTGTTCATTACAGCGCCTCCTCGTGGACAAATGAGTTGAAATTATTTCTCAGATGTCAAGTCCAAGGCCTTGACAACATCCATGCTTAGTTTGAGGTGGATATGGTCAATATTGTCCGAGCTGGACGTCATCTCGTAAAAGTGCTCTTTTTTGTCTCCACTAGGAGGCGCTATGAAAATCACAGAATATTTTTGTGGAAATGTATTCTAGGCCAGACTACCGTTGTATATGAGAAGTTTTGTGAAGATTGGAGCATTTTTCACAAAGTTACAGCACTTGCGAAATGGGGAATTTCGTGGCCCCGCCCCTCTGACATCGTAAATCAAAAAGTTATGATTTTGATAACTTTTCATTGTCAAAGCCTCATAAACCCATGCAGCAAGTTTCAAGAAGATCGGACGAAAGCCCTAGGAGGAGTTCATTCAAATACGACCCCTTCTCAACAGTTCGAAACACAGAAAATGGTGATTTTCATGCTTAAATATCTCACTTCCTGTTAATTTTACAAATTGCTCCAAGAGACTTTTTTGTAGGTTTTGTGATGCCCCATAACTCAGCTGAGTTTCATAACTCTGTGTTCAAAACTGTGGCGGGGCTGCTTCAAAGAAAAATTCAAGGGGGCGCTATAGAGCGCTTTTGCCCCTCCCCCTCATTAATTATGCAACCGAATTGTGCATAATATTGCTCTTAACAACCCCAACAAGTTTCAGACAGCTGTGACAAAGTATATGATAGCCGAACAGTTTTGCCCGAAAATCAGCCCAAAAGTCAATGGAGTCTTGTTTTTCGGTGAAAAAAAAGGCAGCGTCCACTTTGACGCTCCGTCACGGCCACGCCCTTTTATGAAAAGTTGAAATTATTTCTCAGATGTCAAGTCCAAGGCCTTGACAACATCCACACCTAGTTTGAGGTGGATATGATCAATATTGTCCGAGCTGCACGCCATCTCGTAAAAGTGGTCTTTTTTGTCGTCACTAGGAGGCGCTATGAAAATCACCGAATATTTTTGTGGAAATGTATTTTAGGCCAGACTGCCATTATATATTCAAAGTTTGGTGAAGATTGGAGAATTTTTCACAAAGTTATAGCACTTTGAAATTTTATGGCAAAATGGAGAATTTCGTGGCCCCGCCCCTCTGACATAGTACATCAAAAAGTTATGATTTTGATAACTTTTCATCGTCAAAGCCTCATGAACCCATGTGCCAAGTTTCAAAAGGATCGGACGAAAGCCCTAGGAGGAGTTCGTTCAAATACGACCCCTGGAAATGACCAAAAAATCACAAAAACGTGAACTTTGACCCAAAATGGCCGCCGTACCCTTTACCGAAACCCGGGTCACCAAGAGACTTTTTGGTGCGTCTGGGCATGTTACATACTCCCACCAAGTCCCGTACACGTGGGCGAAACCGTGGCGTGGGGCTCCTCCGACAACCGAAACCTAGGTGGCGCCGTAGAGCCATTTCTGTACGCGCGTGCGTGAGACCCCCAAAATACAAAATTTTACGCCCGACTTTGGGGGGGTACGCAAATTTTCATGAGTTTTTGGGGATATTAAAGCCTTGAAAAAGGCAATTCATTGGGTGGAATAATAAGAAAAAGAAAAAGGCGAATAATAAACATTTGAAATACAATAGGGCTTCGCACGGTTTCCGTGCTCGGGCCCTAACAATAGGGCTTCGCACGGTTTCCGTGCTCGGGCCCTAATAAAGCGGAGCGTGGTCTGATAGCACAATGTTGCCTATAGACAGGGGTGCACATACAGATGTAGCAACTTTAAAGTTCCCGTGTTTCCGTGACGGGACCGTGACAGGGCCGTGACTGGTCCTTGGCTGACACGTGACCGAAATGTAATCCCCCGCGATGACGTAGTCAATGAGGGCCCGACTGGAAACGCCCCTAAGCAGTCTGTGTGAAAACCAGCTGCAATGCCTCATTTGTCCACGGGGAGGAGCAGTGATGTTCCGCTCTCACCGTAGACTGTCTAAACTAAGACACATCTGAACAGATACGCTGGGGTGAGCGGGTGACCCGATCAGCTGAGACAGAGCACAATCATGGATGTGGTTAGTGGTGCAAAGGATCATCATGATCCGTTCATATCGCCCCCCACAGCACCAAGTATTCCGCGGATCGGTTGATGGGAAAAAAACAGTTGTGATAAGATAACACTGAGCCACTGCTGCAGCTGCAACTCCATGTCACGCACAACAACAACATGCCAACATAAACTTGTTATCAAAGAAAACTCCGCCCGTAACTGTTTTTTAAGAGTTATATCTTTTTGATGCTTTCTGAAGCCTGCAGTTTGAAACACGTTCGATTTCTAAGTATTCCTCTGAACACCATAGTGGCCATATTGATAGTACAGTATACTGTACAGTATGATGGATACTGATGTCCAGCTGTGGCTTTCACTACATGCAGATTAAGAGAGATCTCTGTCGCTCGACAGAGAGAGAGTGCGCAAGAGAAGAGCTCCAGTTATTAATTACAGTTAGGACAGAATAACCTAGATGTTGTTGATTTGGTAAACAGTTAACCAATAATAAATAAAATATATCATAACATTAATGTGACTTGTCGAAAGCTGGGCGCAGAGGAGACCACTGGGCTCTGGCTACGTCCAGCATGGACTAAAACACAACAAGGACACTTCAGAAACTATTCGGAATGAGTAAAAATGATTTTTTTAAACAGACAAAGTAGTTTTCAAGACTGCATATTGCTAGTGGATCTATTTTCTGACCCAGAGTGCATCCGTGACTGGTTCTGAATGAGGGATGTTTTAGTGGTACGCAATACCGGACAGTACCGGCTTACTTTCACCCCTGTCTGCGAGCCAGATGCAGTCATCAAAAGAGCCATACTGTACTGTAGGTTCCTGACCCCTGATCTATGGCCACCACTAGTCTTTACATAATTACTGAAGCGTGTCTTCTCTTGTGCTTGCGCACTCTCTCTCGCTCATCTGCATGTAAACAACAAACTAACCCTTAAAAATTTGCAAAAAGAATTGAAGAATAACAACAGCAATAATACCTCCTATTGAATATTTGATCACAGTTTGATCGTTTTGAGACGCCATTTAAAGAGGGAGAATACCTGGTGATTAACAGCTCTTTGGAAGCCCTTTGTTATGTAGGTATCAACCTTTTGTTTGCACTTGATGGGCCTTTTTCCCCCCACGTGTCACGCAAATCAGAGCGGAAAATGCAGGACAGACAATCATGGATGTGGCTAGTGGTGCAAAGGACGCTTTAGTAATTATGTACAGTGAAGACAGAATAGCCTAGATGTTGTTGATTTAAACGGTGACCATAGGCTAAATGGCGTAAAGCGTAAATGGAAAGAATTACGGGTGAATCAAGTGTGAAATAAGTCAAGTTAGTTTGGTTTTAATAAAGTTTGCAGTATACGCTTATGAAACCGTCATGTGTGATGATGTGATGACAGAGACCAAATATTCAATAGGAGGTATTATTGCTGTTGTTATTCTTCAATTCTTTTTGCAAATTTTTAAGGGTTAGTTTGTTGTTTACATGCAGATGAGCGAGAGAGAGTGCGCGAGCACAAGAGAAGAGACGCTTCAGTAATTATGTAAAGACTAGTGGTGGCCATACATACTGTAGATTAATGCATTAGCGCGATCAGCTGTTCCCGGAGTAAACAAAGGCAGCTGTCCAGGTGGAAGCGGCATTTAAAAAACACGAGAAAAACTCAAAAACTCTCTAAAAACAACATTGCTAGAGAGATCAGGACTCCACAGCTACAGCGAAGAAAACAAAAACGAACAAAAGAGAAAAATGTCAAAAAGCTACCTCAAAGGCTGGAACAGTTTTGAGAATAGATTAACGGCGATATTTTTTTATCGCCCGATAAGAGTCTCACGTTAACGCCGATAACGGCCCATCACTAGTAAAGACGGAACGGCCTAGATGTTGTTGATTTGATGAATGCTGACATGTTAGAAACACCTTAAATTTAATATCAATTCATGAACACGCTCAAATCATACGGCTACTGTATATTATGCAGTGTTCAAACCAGCTGCATTTTCCGCTCTGTGATCTGCGACACTGGGAGACCAAAAAGCCCATTACTGTAAGCGCAAACACAGGGTTGAGCAACGAGAATGCTAACGAGGTGTGTAAGCTACGTCATCTCCAGGTAGAACAACTGTAAATAAGTTCTGTGAGAGAAGTGCCATCTCCTGGTCATACCCTGTAATTACATGAATGGGTGGAGTTACAGTAAAAAATAGCCACGCCCAGGAGAAGGAGGGGGGAAAAGAGCAAGGAGCATACGAATGTGGTGCAAGCCATTGCTAGCCGAGAAGAACTGTCCAGTCACCCACTTAGCAGATGGCGAGACAAGCTGAATAAAGAACAGCGGCAAGCTCTGTGTAATATTTTTCTCTTCGCCTTCCATAAAGCTAAACACGCACGTCCTATGTCTTCCTATTCTGAGGATATTCTTTTATTAAAGCGGTTGTCACAATACCAAAATGAGTAACCACGATACTATACCAGACAAAGTATCACGGTTCCGGGTATTATCGCGATATTGCGGCCTTTTATTATTATTAGGGCCCGAGCACGCGGTGCGAGGCCCTATTGTATTTCGAATGTTTTTATTATTTTTCTTTCTTTTTTATTTTTCTTCAGACTTAAAGTAAATCGCATTTTCGACAGCCCATATCCCCCCGAAAACTCACGAAAATTTGCCTACCCCCCCAATGTCAGGCGTAAAATTACGTATTTTGGAGGTCTCACACATGAACGTACGCATATGCCTCCACAGCGCCACCTACGTGTGCGTTTTTGGAGGTGCCCCTCGCCACGGTTTCGCCCACA
Organism: Larimichthys polyactis; assembly: GCA_018985215.1. Taxonomy (NCBI): domain Eukaryota; kingdom Metazoa; phylum Chordata; class Actinopteri; family Sciaenidae; genus Larimichthys; species Larimichthys polyactis. The sequence goes on along the minus strand of JAFMOB010000204.1, from coordinate 251,912 downwards.
TGTACGAAACTTGGTGGGAGTATGTAACATGCCCAGACGCACAAAAAAGTCTCTTAGTGCCCCGGGCTACAGTAAACCGTACGGCGTCCAATTTTTGTCAATTTTGGACTTTGAGTTTTTGCCTCATTTCCAGGGTTCGCATTTGAACGAACTCCTCCTAGGGATTTCATCCGATATGCTTGAAACTTGGCGTGTGTGTTCTCAAGGCCTCGACAATGAAAAGTTATCAAAATCACAACTTTTTATCAGAGGGCGTGGCCGTGACGGTGCGTCAAAATGGACGCTGCCGATTTTTTCACAAAAAAAACAAGACTCCATTGACTTTTGGGCTGATTTTCGGGCAAAACTGTTCGGCTATCATATACTTTGTCACAGCTGTCTGAAACTTCTTGGGGTTGTTAAAAGCAATATTATGCACAATTCGGTTGCATAATTAATGAGGGGGAGGGGCAAAAGCGCTCTATAGTGCCCCCTTGAATTTTTCTTTGGGACAGCCCTGCCACAGTTTTGGACACAGAGTTATGAAACTCAGCCATTTTGTACAACATGGCAGGACCTACAAAAAAGTCTCTTGTCCAAAACTGTGGGCGGGGCTGTTTGAAAGAAAAAATCAGTGGCGAAGGCGCAGATTTCGACGTGAGCTCATATCTCAGAAACGCTTTGGCGAAACGGAACCAAATTTGATGTCATGCTTCGAGGCGCTGTCCCTAGTCCAGGAAACAAATATGGTGTCATTTCGTCTCTAGGGGGCGCTATAGATAGCAAAACATTGTTTTTGCTCATATCTCCTGAAGTGTTTGTATATAAAATGAAATTGTGATATCCACAGATACTGTGGGTTGCCCTATTGATAGTTGATGTCAACTTTTCATGTTAGCCAATCGCTGTTGGCGGCAACGCCGCCAGACAGGATGTTTGTTCATATCTCGGCAACGCTTTGACCTCTGAAGACCAAATTCGATCACGGGCATCGAGACCCGCCCCAAAGCGTGCCAATACAATGTGGTGTCATTTGTCCACGAGGAGGCGCTGTAATTAACAAAATTGCATGTAAGCTCATATCTCAGGAACGCTTTGGCGAAACGGAACCAAATTTGATGTCATGCTTCGAGGCGCTGTCCCCAGTCCAGGAAACATATGGTGTCATTTCGTCTCTAGGGGGCGCTATAATTAGCAAACTATTATTTTTGCTCATATCTCCTGAAGTGTTTGTTTTTTAAATGAAATTGTGATATCCACAGATACTGTGGGTTGCCCCATTGATAGTTGATGCCAACTTTTCATGTTAGCCAATCGCTGTTGACAGACAGGACGTTTGCTCATATCTCGGCAACGCTTTGACCTCTGAAGACCAAATTCGGTCACAGGCATCGAGACCCGCCCCAAAGTGTGCCAATACAATTTGGTGTCATTTGTCCACTAGGAGGCGCTGCAGGGTTCTCACCAGGAGATATGTAAACTCAGACACAAACAATAGAGATAATACACGTTTTATTCTATTAAGAAATTAAGAAATGCGTGAGGATCATGTTATTTCGGGAGCATAACCTACCAACCAATTATTAGAGACATGAGACAAAAGATTGTCCTAAATTGTGTCAACAACAGAACAGATAAATGCAAGTGGATAAAACAGCCAGCCAACAAGAACACACAAGCACAAGCCACAGTGGGATCCAGTAGCCTAAATTAGCACTAAAAATCATCCGATAGGGCCTACGTCCTGTCATTGCTAAACCTGCCTACAAGGTAGACGTTTCCATTCATCAAAGTGTTGGTTAAGTTTTCAAGCGTGATGGAAAGCATGTATAACTGGTGCACTTACATTTCTGACCATGAAGAAAGAACGAATGTCTCTTTTTTTGCGAGGGGGTCCGTCATTCATTGTTATAATTATGACATTCACCGAAGTCCAGCTCAAAGTCCAGCTCAAAAGAAAGCTATCACTGGGAATCGAGCGGGAGTTCAGTTGTCGTTTTTTCCCTCTCTCTCTCTCGGGGAACTGATTTCCAGGCATCTGTCTCCTAGCAACCTAAAATCAACAGCGCAGAGTACGCATGTGTAGGTTCATCAAACGTCGGCTACACCATTGTAGGAAGACAGCACCAAGCAAACGTCAGCTGATTTTGACACCTTGAAAACTGCTGAAGTGCGCAGGAAAAAAAAAAACTTTTGACGATGGTGACGAAAACTGAAAACAGCCATTACGCTATATTAAAAATAACGTAACGGGGGGAAATTGCCGTTGCGGTCTGAAATTTTAGCGTAGCGGGCCGCAACCATATAAAGCGCTGGCGAGAATTCTGCGCTGTAATTAACAAAATTGCATTTTTGCTGTTTTGTCTTGATGTGTTTGGATTTCACCAATATTATGCACAATACGGATGCATAATTAATGAGGGGGTGGGGCAAAAGCGCTCTATAGCGCCTCCTTGAATTTTTCAGTGGAACAGCCCCGCCACACTTTTGGCCACAGAGTCACGAAACTCAGCCGAATTATAGAACATGCCAGGACCTACAAAAAACTCTCTTGGAGCAATAGGCTAAGATTGAACAGGAAGCAAGATATTTAAGAATGACAATCGCCATTTTCTGTGTTTCAGCCTGGTTGAGAAGGGCTCATGTTTGAACAAACTCCTTGAACCTAGTCAAGTGTACTGGAGATGAAAGGATCAGCGTCTCCTGATCTGTTTGGGACATAAAGTCCTTAACTCTGGATATGTCCTTAAGTTGGCAGAAGGCTGTTTTGGTGACTGATTTTATGTGACTCCTGAATGCCAGATCTGAGTCTATGAGAGCTGTCTGAAACTTCTTGTGGTTATTAAGACCGATATTATAAAGAACAATATTATGCACATTTCGACGTGCACACATTTCAACGTGCGCATATCTGCGAGGGCCCGACCATCGCTGCTTTAATTCTTATTCTTACGCCCTTTTTTTGGTTCGCTACTCCTCCCAGAGTTTTTGTCGCAAATACACAAAACGGGTATCGAAACGAGCGGCTCGGCCGGGACATGTGTGCTATGTCTTTTTTAAGAGTTTCGGCAAACGGTTTTGCCAAAAATCCAGAAAAACAAAGCCAAAAAATGAATGGGTGTGTATTGCGAGAACTTTCCAGAGCTACAGTGCGTGATGTCATCGCTAGAGTGGAGAGGGGAGAGAACGATCAGTGAAAAAATAAAACGGATTCGACTACCGTGGCCTCAAATGCCCCATTACAGACACGATTTCTACATAGAAACGTAGCAAAAATTTGTTGTATCACTCACATTCGCCTGCCAAAGCTGTCAGACATATAGTTTTGGCTCCTGACGCCCTAATTGATCGACTACTCCCCCCCAAAGCCTCATATACTCCCATTTTTAAAAAGCAGGACATTTTCTGAAGGAAAGCAGAAGCAACGTTTCTCTCTCTTGCTCCTACGGGCACATTTCTTCATTTATCGACACAAAATGAATATGTAAAACGATCAGGAAGGTCTCATCGTGCCTCAGGTTAAGCCGGTTCAATGATTGGAATTACGGTTTTGGTCAGAAATCCTTCCTGTTCGAGAGGAGGTCTCAGCATTTTCTCTCAGTCTCTAAGTGACATTCTAACAGGTGCAGTAACTCCTCCACTGATTACAGTTGGTCCTGGTTGCTTAGCAACCTCAGCTGTTAACATGCTAATGTTAACATGCTAATGATAACATGCTAATGCTAACTTGCTAATGCTAACATGATAATGTTAACATGCTAACATTAACATGTAATGTTAACTGCTAGCGCATCAGCGTTATCATGTAAATGCTAACATGTTAATGGTAAAATGCTAATGCTAACATGCTAATGTTAACATGCTAATGCTAACTGCTAGAGCATCAGCGTTAACATGCTAATGCTAAAATGCTAATGTTAACATGCTAATGGTAACTGCTAGCGCATCAGTGTTAACATGTTAATGTTAACATGCTAATGTTAACTGCTAGTCCATCATCGTTAACATGCTAATGCTAAAATGCTAATGTTAAAATGCTAACTGCTAGCTAAAAATGCTAATGCTAATTGCTAGCATGTAAGCGCTAGCTGCTCCTGTGTCTAAATAAACATGTTAAAAATGACTATTTGAGGTGTGCTTTTTGAATACAGACCCCCAGCAACAGCCCACTCGTCACTCTCAAAATTTCTTTTCTAGTACTGAATTTGATGAGCAGTGTCAGTAATAATGCATGGGGACGACGGGGCCAGAGTCAGGCACACTCAAAATTTCTTTAGAATTTTTTCTAGTTATTATTCTTATTGAGTGTGCGTGCAAGGCGCACACTATATGTTATCCACCGCGCTTATTATTATTCTTCCGCCCTTTTTTTGTCACGCTACTCCTCCCAGAGTTTTTGTCGCACATACACAAAACGTGTATCGAAACGACCGGCTCGGCCGGGAATCGATTGCTATGTCTTTTCTAAGAGTTTCGGCAAACGGTTTTGCCAAAAATCCAGAAAAACGAAGCCAAAAAATGAATGGGTGTGTATTGCGAGAACTCTCCAGAGCTAGAGTGAGTGATGTCATCGCTAGAGTGGAGAGGGGAGAGAACGATCAGTGAAAAAATAAAACGGATCAGCGTCTCCTGATCTGTTTGGGACATAAAGTCCTTAACTCTGGATATGTCCTTAAGTTGGCAGAAGGCTGTTTTGGTGACTGATTTTATGTGACTCCTGAATGCCAGATCTGAGTCTATGAGAGCTGTCTGAAACTTCTTGTGGTTATTAAGACCGATATTATAAAGAACAATATTATGCACATTTCGACGTGCACACATTTCAACGTGCGCATATCTGCGAGGGCCCGACCATCGCTGCTTGCAGCTTTAATTATTATTATTATTATTTTCATGAACTGCAATCAAATCAAAAAAGTGTCCTTAGACCCTGAGGAAAAACTTGCCCACAAAAAACCCTTTGTAGGAGCCATGAAAGCATATATGCTGTGTATATAGATAATCTTGTAGTTTATATTTGGGTTATTTTGGTTGTTATATTTATTTATATAGTTTGTTTTGTTGTTATTTTTGATATCATAGTAACTGGGTCACGGGAATAGGGGCGGTAACATATAGTTAATATATTCACCTGTGCTTTGGCACGGCGGGGATAATAAAATCTCAGCGGATATTTTTTTGGTACAGCGCATCAGACAAGCTGCAACATCCCACGCTTAGCCTCTCAGCGACTGCTTTGGTTTTTAGTCGCTACATTTTTGTCAACAAAAAACGGCATTAAGGAAAACAACAAGGGACGGTGCAGCGGATTGAAGGATCAAATGGGAAAAAGGATCATCGGACATAGATGATGGAGGAAGGACTGGATCTCATTCATTACAACCTCGAGAAACGCACTCAGGAGCCAGGTACGCTTACCGGTGTATATGTGCGTAAAGCTGTGTATTAATGGAAGGAATGCGGCTTACATATTCTCTGCTCTTGGTTCATTGGGGACAATTGTTTGTTTGTACGCCAGTTGAGGGAGTAGTAGATTGCTGGTATTGATTGTGTGGATATGGTGCTGTAATATCTCTGCGCTGTCGGATGAAGAATCTCTGCTTCTGAGCGAAATTGCCGCTGCGCTGCTGCTGGTGTATGTGACGTTGTCGGGAGGAATTTCCTTTCGGTAAATAAATAAATAGAAAATTAAATAAATCACTTTTGAGTATAGTGAGATTTGTTGTATATAACAGAAATAATATTGAGTTTTACTATTTTTTCAGTGTCTTATAACATCAAATAAGATGAAGCAAAACTTGAATACAGGATATGAGGGACCCACACGCACTCACACACTCACACCTGGTCCACAACAGTCTCTATGAGTCATCTAACCCCTTGTTGCAGGCCTGTGTCGTAGCTTGGGTGCGTTGTGGCCTAAAACAGAATGGCCGCTTCACTTATAACAAGCAGAATGAAAATAAAAGGCACGTGCAAATCCAGTACTCACGCTTCCGACAGTTAGTGGGGTAAAGAGTAGTGAACAGGTCACCGACAGGGCGCAGCAGCAGCAGCTCACAGTCCAAGCGGGCCAACACGATCCACAACTCACACACACAGCAGGAAGGACGTAGGTCCTATGTAGTTCACAGTTCTCTACATCAGGTACACTGGCCGTTCCCCATAAAAATATGAACTCTGGTCCACCAAATCACTCCAACACGGACTCGGTCTCCCTCCTCTCGTTGCTCTGCTCACCTCCAACGCAACATCCCGCTCTGTCCTACCCCCTCACCTACAGACTGCCCTGCGATTGGCCAGAGGTACCAGAGCTCTGCACATGCCAATACTGTCAAAGAAATGAATGATTGACAACCCACAAAACAAGTAATAATACAGTGAGCCTAAATAACACAATGTCTCATATCTTACAAACACTATGAAATGAAAGAGCATAACTTGTATTTTAACAGATAATTTCTTTTGCATTTTTAAATTGTTCTGCATTTTAACCATATTTATGAACTTTTACCCACTTCAATACATCATGAACTTTTATGAATTGTGAATATTTGTTATCAAAACAATTCAATTATTTCAGCAAGGGCTACATCCTCCCCCTTTTAAACATCTAGATGTCCCCATCAGACCTAAATTAATAGATCACTATACTACTTACAACCTCTGGCTAGTGTATAGTCTCCGTGACGTCTGGGTCACAGCTGATCTGAATTATCATGCCTCGATAACTGATAGTCACAGGTCTGTCAGTCGACTTTCCAGGTTCATCATAACTGAGGCGTAGCACAGGTTTCACTTTCCTTTTTGCATTGGGTTCATGGCAGGAGTCAGCATCCACAACCTAAGTGCTAGGTGTAGGGACGTCTCCCTCTTCTAGCTCTGTGTCCACCACAGAGTCTTGGTGTGTCTGTGGACTTTCCTCCATTTGCTCCTCTGCTGCTGGAAGTTCCTCGGGTTGTTCCTCTGCTTTAGGTAAGTCAGGAGCATTAATATGAGTTCTCATGGGTCTGTCACGCAGGACCTGAGCATTGCTCTCCTCAGCCTCATGACTTTGAAAGTCTGTATGTGCACGAAATGTCAGTGGAGGTAAGTATTAACCATTCTTCACATCAGACTTATACTCTTCTTGACTTACAGGTCTTGAGTTTTGTGTCTGATTTTCGTTCTCACCTCTGGTTTGTTGTGCCCTGGTTATTGGTCTCTTTGGCTGCACTGTTTGTTCTGGTTGAGTGGGCATCCTCTCCAGGTAACAATGGGCAACAGATGATCTCTGTGTATTGTCTTCACTATGCCAGTTCCCCTTTCTGGTTTACACGATACACAGGGAGGTTGGGTAACTTGCCGATCACTACATAGGGTAGGGAGTTCCATCGGTCCTGTAGTTTGTGTTTTCCTGTGAGGCCAAGATTGCGAACCAGTACCCTGTCACCCTCCTCCAGGGTCTGACTCTGAACTCTCGCATCATACAGTTTTTTGTTTCGTTCATGGTTCTTGGAAGCTGCTTTAGTGGCTAACTCGTAAGTGTTCCGTAGTTCCTTTCTCATGTTGGCCACATACTGGTGGTGCTTTAAACCATCATCTCCGTTTGTTCCAACACCAAAACACAGATCAACTGGTAGCCGTGCCTCACTTCCAAACATAAGGAAGTAGGGCGAGTACCCTGTGGCATCATTTCGCGTGCTGTTATAAGCATGCACGAGCTGGCTTATATGCTGGCTCCATTTCAGCTTTTGAGCTGGATCAAGTGTGCCAAGCATTGCCAGGAGAGTGCGGTTAAACCGTTGAGGCTGAGGATCGCCCTGAGGGTGGTATGGTGTTGTCCTGGACTTGCGAATGCCAAGCAGGGTCAAGAGCTCTTTTATGAGTTTGCTTTCAAAATCTCGGCCCTGGTCTGAGTGGATGCGAGCAGGCAACCCATAATGCACAAAGAATTTCTCAGAAAGAACTTTGGCGACAGTAAGGGCTTTCTGATCTTTTGTGGGAAATGCCTGAGCATATCTGGTATAATGGTCAGTAACAACGAGCACGTTAGCTATGCCTTTAGAATCTGGCTCAATGGACAGAAAATCTATGCAGACCAGGTCTAAAGGACCATTGCTGGTGATCTGCTGTAGCGGGGCAGCTTTCTGGGGAAGGGACTTCCTAGCTACACTTCTTCCACAGTTCTGGATGTATGTTGCAATTTCTGAGGCCATTTTGGGCCAGTGAAACCGGTCCTTAATGAGCTCTATGGTTCGTTCTGTGCCGGGGTGACCAGCATCATCGTGCACAGATTTCAATTTTTCAATTTGCCGATACTTAACAGGTAAGATAAGCTGACTCACTTCCCGTCCAGAGGGTCTCTTGGTGACTCTGAACAGAAGGCTGCGCTTTACCTTAAGTTTGGAACTTTCTCACTGCAGCAGGGTAATGTCTGGGTAGGAATGCCTAGGAGCTGGAACACCTTTGGCCTCTCTCAACCTGGAGCTTCACTACCCCTATGACTGGGTCAGAGTCTTGAGCCTCGGAGAGCTCTTGGGAGCTCAGCTGCTCCAGCGGGCTCACTTCAATCTGAGTGAGACCAGCATATACATCAGTGGATGGCGTCAGGTGAAACACCTAGCTGATCAACAAATCTGGTGGGGGTTTGGTAGGATTTACCTGTACTGATCCTATGACACAGGGCTTTTATGCCAGAGGGAGGTATATCCACCCACCCATCGTCTGTTTCTTGTAGATTCCTAGACAATAAGTCAGCATCAATGTTTTCACGACCAAGCTTGTAGCGGATGTTGAAATCGTAGGTGGAAAGTTCCGCTAGCCACCTGTGGCCTGTCGCATTCAACCTAGCGGTCGTCAAGACATATGTGAGTGGATTATTATCTGTTCTCACTGTGAACTTTGCACCATACAAATAGTCGTGGAACTTGTCAACCACTGCCCATTTTAAGGCTAGAAATTCTAGCTGATGGACTGGATAGTTCCGTTCAGCTTGATTCGACTTGCGGCTGGCAAAAGCAACTGGGCGGAGCCCTTCTGGGTGCTCTTGATTCAATACAGCTCCCAGCCTGCTCAAACTTGCATCTACATGCAGGATGTAATGTTTAGCCTGGGTCAGCGAAGGACAAGACCAGTGCATGTGTGAGCTTGTACACAATGTTCTGAAAGGCGTCATCACAAGCTGGAGTCCAACGACTACCAAAAGCTCAGAGACTCTGAAGTAATTCTCTTTCTTTCCTTTGAGGACATCCCTCCTACTCTGTGCAGGAGGTTATCCTTTTGTCAGCTCAGTAAGTGGGTGGACAACGGCAGAATAGTTCTCAATGAACCGCCGGCAGTACCCACAAAATCCCAGGAAGGAGGATTTTAAGTCGGTGGGTTTCTTCCAGTGGGTCACTGCTCTTACTTTTTCTGGGTCAGTGGCGACTCCAGAGGCAGAGACAATGTTCCCCAAAAACTTCACCTGAGGTTGGCAAAATTGGCACTTGTCAATAGAAACTTTGAGGCCACATTCCTCCAGCCTATCCAGTACTTTTAGAAGACGCTCCTCATGCTCCTCTAGCGTCTTACCAAAAACAATGAGATCATCCAGGTACACTAGGACCTGTATCAGATTCATGTCTCCGATGGCTTTCTCCATCAACCTTTGAAAGGTCGCAGGAGCGCCAGTGATGCCTTGAGGCATTCTCTCGAACTGGAAAAAGCCAAGAGGACAGATAAAAGCTGTTTTCTCCTTATCTGCCTCGGACATCTCCACTTGGTAATGTCTGCTTCTCAAATCCAACACAGAGAACTACTTGCTCCCTGTCAAGCAATCCAGCGCATCGTCTATGCGTGGCATTGTGTACTGGTCTGAAATGGTTCTGGAGTTTAGCAGCCGATAGTCAATACACATTCGTACTTTGCCATTCTTTTTTCGTACTATGACAATCGGTGATGCATAGGGACTCCACGACTCTTTGATTATTCCGGCTGCCAAAAGTTCTTGAAGATGGCGCCTAACATCCTCAATGTCGGCTGGGGCGATTCTGCGGGATCTCTCCCTGAATGGCCTAGTGTCTCGCAGCCTTATGTGGTGCGTCACACCTTTTGCTAAGCCAACGTCCCACTCCTCCAATGAAAAAACATTGGCTAAGCTAACCTGGTTTTCCACACTTCAGGGATGGGAGAATCCCCAGAGTTGAACAACTCAGGATCAATAGACCCCCTCGGGCAGAGGTCTTCTTAACTCGGTGACAGTGTCCAACAAGTAGACCTGTGCCAGCATTGTGCCAGTAGGGACAGCAGTCTCTTTTTGAGATTCATTTCTCAGCAGAAGTCTGAAACTATTAGTATCCATTGCAGAAGGTGGCAGTACAACAGGTGAAACCAGTACACCAGCTGGGAGGTCTGTGGTTTCATCAGCCTCCACCATCAGGATACATTTGCCCAAGGGCTGCTGTTGCTCTACTTTGCAGACTGCATAATGCACTGCACCCGGGGGAATGGTGAGAGGCCCAGGGCCTTGCCTCTTCACTTGCCCAACCACACCTAGTGGTAGGGTGCTAGATGATGGGAGGTGTTCTGGTGTGAGAGTGTCTATTCTCAGTGAATGAACCTCATCATTATCTTCAAACTCTGCACAGTGGGTGAGTAAGGAACGCAGTTTCTTTGTGTTGGTGCCTATAATGGCGGGGACTGGGTCTGGACTTGTTGGGTCAGGGCATACTAGAGCCAGGATAGAGACCGCCTCTTCAGCTCCCTTTGAATTAGGAGGAAGCCCCAGCTCAACTGCTACATACCCCTTGTATGGGTAGTTCGAATCACTCAGGCCCCATATTGCGAGGTCTGTGAGAGGAAGGATGGGCACATTGGGGAGGTAACAGGAGTACCAACTCTCGAATATTATCGTGACTCGAGAGCCACTATCTAAAAGGGCTCTACAAAGCTGTCTGTCAATAGTAAAATTAAAGGGCTCATACCACAAATGAAATCATTGATGAAAAACAATGAAAATGTACTCTGTGTCTCTTTTGGAGAGCTTAACTGAACATTGTGAAAAGGCCACCATGTCACATAACATGTTGATACCTTTACTCCCTGAGGATGAACTAAGGAAACACAATGAATGGTTTTCTTGCATCATGAGCTATTGCAAGACGTTTAAAGAGGATGTTGAACAGTGGTTGAATGAACCTAAGGAACTATGCCACAAAGTCTTTCATGTTCAAGCTGATCCTGTTGAAATGAATGAACAAGTATCTTCTTCAACAGATGATTAACCTCAGCCACTTGCAGCTTCTATAATCAATACAGATGACATGCAAGACCACATAAAAACAAATGACAGTGTGTCAGATGTGGGAAACAGAGTATCCAAATCACAAAACTCTGCTACAGGAACAAAGTCTGTTGCTTCCGGTGTTTCTTCTGCACGTCTCAGAGCAGAGGCTGATTTGGCAGCTTTGAAGACGAGACAAAGGTTATTAAAAGACAAACATCAACTGGAAGAAGAGGAGGAACGGCTACATAAAAGCAAGGAGCAGCTTAAATTGGATGAGGAAATTGCAGCAAACATGGCTAAACTGAATGTGCTCAAATCTCGGAGTATTCTAAGTGGGAAAACCTCTGTGACAAATCGCTCAGATGGAATAAATTCCTATTGGGAAAAAAGACAAGGACAAGGGAAAGCACAGACCCTCAGTGCTAAAGCAAAGTCATTTGTACCACAAATGTCACAACAGGAAATCAAATATATTCATCTGGATGCAGAAACAAAACCTGAGGAGAAAAATACATCTCAGTTGATGTATTCAGAACCTATGTCACTTACCTCCCATGAACCCGAGCTATAGGCAGTGAATCACAGTACTCAAGGAAAAACACAAATGCAAGATGGAAAAGCTGTGAAGGCAAATATTGGTCCAAATGATTATCAAAACAATATGTTTGGAATTATGACAAAACAGAATGAAATAACAACACTGTTGATACAACAGAAATTCCTTTCATCTTTAGAGGGAGATACCAGTTTTTGATGGTGATCCATTGAAATATCATGCATTTGTGAAGGCTTTTGAGAACAGCGTGGAGAGGAATACTGCAAATCATAGTGACAGCTTGTACTTCCTGGATCAGCACGTAAGGGGTCACCCCAAAGAGCTGATAAGAAGCTGCCGACATATGGAGCCTGAGAGGAGATATGCAAAGGCAAAAGCTCTATTACAGGAGCAATTTGGTAATGAGCTGAAGATTGCATCGGCATATATGGAAAGATCTCTTTCAAAAAGGAGGATGTAAAAGCTCTTTAAGCTTACAGCTTTTTTCTCAGAGGCTGCTGTAACATCATGAAAGAAGAGCAATACCTGCATGAACTGGACATGCCAGCTAACATGTTAACCATCATAAGAAAGTTGCCCTACAAATTTAGGGACAAGTGGCGATCTGCAGCCTGTGAACTGCAGGAAAGGCGTGGCCAGAGAGTTACATTCATTGACATCACACACTTCATAGAGAGACAAGTACAGATTCTAACTGACCCAGTGTTTGGAAACATACAAGATGCTCCATCACTGACAAGTAGTAGAGCTTTGAACAAGCCTAATCCACAATCTCGTTCAGGAAATAAAGGAACCAGCTTCGCTACCACTGTAGCCCCTGTGATAAACAGAATTCAGCCTGGAACTAAAGGAAAGGAGCATGTCGAGTCTGCAAGGAGGACATCTGCTGTGGAGGAGTACATGCATTGGATTTGTGTCCACAGTTGGGGAAGAAGGCACACAAGGAGAAAATAGGTTTCTTAAGAGAAAATGGGGTCTGTTTTGGCTGTTTGTGTATTGGATATATCAGCAAAGTTTGCAGAAAACGGATTACCTGTTTGAAATGTGGTCTCAAACATCCAACAGTCCTTCACATTCCTCAAAGAGAAAAGGATAAAGATTCTGACCAGGCTGAAAGGAAATCTGTGGTTTCAATGGACAGTGATGTCAAGTGGGCTTACAGGGGCTGGTGATCACGACTGCAAACTTCCCATAGTCCCAGTGGAGGTTAAGTCCAAGAAAGGAAGTAAAATTGTCACCACCTATGCTTTTTTGGACCCAGGAAGTACTACAATATTCTGTACAGGAGCTTTAATTGAAAAGCTTGATCTCGCAGGAAAGAAAGTTCATATTCTGCTACGGACGATGGGCCAAGAGAAAGTGGTGACTAGGCACATTGTGCCAGGACTAGAAGTGGCTGGTTTGACTGAGGATAATTTCTGTGAGCTGCCTAAGGCTTACACACAAGCATATATGCCTGTTCACAAGGGAAACATTCCAAAACAGAGTGATCTTCAGAAATGGTCTCATCTAAAACATGTTCATTTGCCTGAGATTGACGCAGGTATCGAGTTGTTAATTGGGACAAATGTCTCTAAAGTCTTGGAACACTTGCAAGTCATTCGTAGTTTTGGAAATGGACCATATGCAGTCAAAACAATGCTGGGCTGGACTGTAAATGGTCCACTTAAAGGAGACAGTGAAGATGCAGAGGATGGAGAGCAGCCCAAGTTAACAGTGAACAGAGTCTCAGAGGCTTCAGAAGGATTCCTCATTTCATGCTGATTATACGGCCTTCGTGAATGATCTTGTTGCCAAAGACTATGCTGAAAGGGTGCCTGAGGAGGATTTGGAACGTAGTGATGGCAGGGTATGGTACATCCTGCACCATGGTGTTTACCACCCTACTAAAAAAAAGATTAGAATTGTTTTTGACTGTGGAGCAAGTTTCCAAGGAACATCACTCAATGCTCAGCTCTTACAAGGTCCAGATCTTACAAGTTCACTGATTGGAGGGGTGAGCAGGTTCAGAAAAGAACCAGTTGTGATTATAGCGGACGTGGAATCAATGTTTCACCAGGTCAGAGTACCACCAGAGGATGCTGATCTGTTGAGGTTCCTCTGGTGGCCTGCTGGAGATTTAAGTGAAGATCTTGTGGACTTCAGGATGATGATGCATCTCTTTGGGGCAACATCCTCTCCCAGCTGTGCCAATTTTGCCCTCAGGAAATGCGCAGAGGACAATAATGGACAGTTTAGCCAGGAAGCAGTGGATAAGGTCCTACATTGCTTTTATGTGGATGACTGTCTTGTGTCTGTGCCTTCAGAGGAGAAAGCCGTGTCTCTTTATCATGAGCTTGTCGCAATCGGTTCTAGGTGGGTTCCAACTCACGAAGTGGATAAGCAAGCACAGAGCTAAAGACATGAAGAGGTTGACCATGGATCAAGATTCGCCACCTGCGGAGAGAGTGCTTGGTGTGGAGTGGTGTATCAACTCTGATGTTTTCAAGTTCAAGATTGTTGTTAAGGACAGACCACTCACAAGGAGAGGAATCCTCTCTACGGTTGGCTCCATCTATGATCCTCTGGGAGTCCTGTCGTCTTGTCCGCGAAGAAGATCTTAAGAGATCTATGCAGGAGAACACTTGGCTGGGATGATGTCATACCTCAGACCGTGGCTCAGGATTGGACAAATTGGCTGGATGAACTTTGCCATTTGGAGAAATATGGCATCATGAAGTGTCTGAAACCACTGGACTTTGGAGAAGTGACTACAGCACAATTACATCATTTCTGTGACGCAAGCAAAGATGGCTACGGAGCAGTGACTTACCTGCTGTCACGAAATGCCCGCTCACAAGTGCACAGTGCTTTTGTCATGGGAAAGGCTAGGGTGGCGCCATTGAAATATGTTAGCATCCCTCGAATAGAGCACATTGCTCCCACTATGGCCTGTCGCATGGATGTCTTGTGGAGGAGAGAGCTGCACATGCATCTTCAGGACTCTGTGTTTTGGACTGACAGTACTTCGGTGCTCAAGTACATCAAGAACGAGACTTCCAGGTTCAGAGTCTTTGTTGCCAACCGAGTCACAGAAATTCACAAGGCTTCACAACCCTCTCAGTGGAGGTATGTTGAGACTGCAAGTAATCCAGCTGACATTGCCTCCAGGGGTATGAAAGTCGCTGCATTTTTGAAGAAAGCAATGATCCACTACTACAGCTCTTGGATCTATTTGAGAAAGTCAGTAGCTTGGATCTTGAGATTTAAAACTTGGCTCTCATCTCTCAGTCAGAAGAGGAGACAGTTGAACAGGGCTTTTGTACAGTCTGGCTTGGATGTGGAACAGCAACAATGTGCATTGAAGAAGGATATGGAAACATTCAAGAGAAATATGGCTTCAAGTTGTCTATCAGTGGAGGAGCTGCAGAAATCGGAGATCGGAGATCATCAAGCACAGCCAAAGGAAGAGGTTTCCAGAGGAATTCTCCATGCTGGAAAAAGGCAAAAGTGTCAAAGGTCACAGTCACATCCACACACTCTGTCCACTAATGAAAGATGGTGTTTTGAGAGTTGGTGGTCAGCTCAGCAGGTCATCTATGCCAGCTGAAGCTAAACATCCCATAATACTGGCAAAAGATCTACATATCTCAACCCTTCTTCTGAGACACGTTCATCAAGAGGTAGGACATAGCAGGCGGAATCACAGCTATAAGGACTGTCTTGTCAAAGTGTACGACCTGTAGACGATTGAATGCTCATCCAGTGTCTCAGCAGATGGCAGACTTACCTTCTGAAAGGATTACTCCAGATGAACCTCCATTTACTCGGGTTGGAGTGGACTATTTTGCCCCCCCCCCGCTGGCTCCCATCATGGTGGTTCTTGGGAGAGATTAATCCGATCAGTCCGTAAAGTCCTCAATTCCACCATGAATGTGCAGAGTTTGGATGAAGGGGGCCTTCACACAGTTCTCTGTGAAGTGGAAGCCATTATTAATGGTCGATTACAAAGGCTTCCATGGATCCTCATGACTTAGTAGCATTGACACCTAATCACCTACTGCTTTTGAAGGCTTCACCATCTTTGCCACCAGGAGTCTTCCAGGAGGCTGACATTTAAGCTCGCAGGCGATGGAAGCAGGTTCAGTACATGTCAGACCTGTTCTGGAAGAGATAGGTAAAAGATTATTTACCTCAACTGCAGGAGCGGCAAAGATGGTCAGGAGTGAAGCGCAACCTTGTTCCTGGAGATCTGGTGCTTATAGTGGACAACACAGCACCTTGTGACTCCTGGGTCATAGGACGAGTCCTACAAACCTTTCCGGACCGAAGAGGTTTTGTGCGTCAGGTGCGCATCAAAACGAAGAGTAGCTGCCTGGACCAGCCTATAACCAAGGTCTGTCTGTTACAGGAGGCCGATGCAGGATGTGGAGCGGCTGGGACGGATTGATGACAGGATCTCTGCTTCTACCTCTGACTTTAACTCTGACACTTTGACTGACAGCGACGATACCAGATCACTACAGGGCAACCACTGACTTACGACTTTTGTTACAGGATCGAGAGGAAGAAAGAAGACAAGAAATGTGAAGTGATTGAACTGTTTACCTTTTTTGCATGACTCTTATTGTGCATAATGTGGGTAATTATTGAGGTGATAGCTCAATAATTAGGGGCTGGTGTGTAGGAGCCATGAAAGCATATGTGGTGTCTCGCTGGTAGTGGACCCAAAAATGCAGAGGAGCAGAGTTTGCCAAATAAGCAGCCGTTTATTAGACCACGAGAAAAAGGGGCAGGGGGGTGCCACGGGCGCCAGGAAGGCAGCAAGGGCAGGGGAGCTCACGGGGGGAGCTTGAGCCGGGGACGAGGTAGGGAGAGGCCGTCGAGGGGTTTAGGCTGGGGCGGACTGGTGCAGAAGCCTGGTGGTGAGGAGGGCGAAGAGCTGGAGTCTGGAGACAGAAATAAAAGTCAATACTCAGATAAAACTTAGTTAACAAAGTCTTATGAGGAGCCTGGTTGATCTACCACGACGCAGTGACAATCTGGCAGCAGCATGCAGGAGGCCAGCCTCTAAATACTGCTTGAGATGATGATCAGCTTCAGGTGTGTGCAGACAGCTCCACAGCACCACACCCATCCCTGTAATGAGAGCACCCGGAGCCCAACCCCCAGCCTAGACACCACAGTACCCCCCCTCTAAATGACGCCTCCAGGCGTCTTCCCGGGCTTGTGAGGGAACTCATGATAGAAGTCCTCTAACAGTTGTGGGCTCAGAATGAGTCGTAGAGAAATCCATGACTGTTCCTCAGGACCGTACCCCTCCCAGTCTACCAGATATTGATAACCGCGCCCCCGACGCCTCACATCCAAGATCTTATGCACAATGTAGGCAGGATGACCATCAATGACCAGGGTGGGAGGAGGGGGTTCGGCCGGAGGGCTTAGGGTGCTGGAGGACACAGGCTTTAGCAGAGACACATGAAAAGTTGGATGGACATTCATAGAGTCAGGCAACCTTAGTCTCACAGCAGATGGATTAATTACCCTCTCAACCTCAAACGGGCCAACGTAGCGAGGGGCGAGACCTCCGCGACTCCAACTGCAGGGGGAGATCTCGTGTGGACAGCCTCACCTTTTGACCAGGGTAGTACTGGGGGGCTGGAGAGCGATGTTTGTCCGCTAATAGCTTGTTGCGCTGGGTGGATCGAGTGAGATCTGCTCGGGTGGCTGCTCCGGGCGGCCTCACGCTCCTGGGTGGGGAATAGAGGAGGTTGAAAACCATTAGCTGCCATGAATGGAGACATACCTGTGGCCGAGCTGACGAGGGAGTTGTGGGCATATTCAATCCAAGGCAGCTGGATGCTCCATGAGCAGGGATGTCTGGCAGAGACACACCTGAGAGCTGCTTCCAAGTCCTGATTGGCCCGCTCTGTCTGGCCGTTAGATTGAGGGTGGTAACCGGATGATAAGCTGGACGTTGCACCAATGGCTCTGCAAAAAGCCCTCCACACTTGAGACGAGAATTGTGGACCTCTGTCGGAAACTATGTCCACTGGAATACCATGAATCCTGAAAACGTGTGAAACAAGGAGATCTGCAGTCTCGAGAGCAGAGGGTAATTTAGGGAGAGGGACAAAATGAACAGATTTGGAGAACCGGTCAACTACAGTGAGGATGACTGTGTTACCTTTCGAAGGTGGTAGGCCAGTGATGAAGTCCACGGCTATGTGTGACCATGGACGGCTGGGGATGGGTAGTGGCTGTAATAAACCTGCTGGGGGGCGGTGAGATGCTTTTCCTCGGGCACAGACAGAGCAGGCTGCTACGAACTCCCTAGTATCCCGTGTCATGCCCGGCCACCAGAAGCGCTGTTGGAGGAACATGAGGGTACGGTGAAAGCCAGGACGGCAGGTGAGGGTTGAGGAATGTCCCCACTGTAAAACTTGGGAGCGAACTGTTTCGGGGACAAACAGCCGATCAGCTGGGCCACCACCAGGATCAGATTGGGTCTGTTGAGCTGCTCTGACCACAGACTCGATCTCCCACTGAGCAGCTCCCACAAAACAAGAAGAGGGCAGAATGGGCAGTGACTCCGATGAGGATGAATCTGGGGAGAACTGGCGGGAGAGAGAATCCGGTTTGACATTGCGACTTCCAGGGCGATATGAGATAGTGAAATTAAAGCGGCTAAGGAACAGAGACCAGCGAGCTTGACGAGAGATAAGGCGTTTAGCAGAGTGAAGATAAGCCAGATTTTTGTGATCAGTCCATATGAGAAATGGGTGTGTGGATCCTTCAAGCCAATGTCTCCACTCCTGTAATGCTAACACAATGGCCAACAGTTCACGATTTCCAACATCATAATTTTGCTCTGGGGGGCAGTAATTTTGCTAAAATTACTGATGAACCTGCGATAAAAATTGGTAAAACCAAGAAAGCGCTGCAGCTGTTTGCGGGAGGTGGGGATTGGCCATTCAGCCACAGCTCTTATTTTAAGGGGGTCTGGTTGAAGCTGGCCCTCTGCAATGATGTAACCCAGGAAGCTGACAGAAGGTTGGTGAAATTCACATTTCTCAGGCTTAACATAGAGCTTGTTCTCCAGGAGGCTGCAATACCAGGCGGACATGCTGGACGTGCTCCTCTGGTGTGCGGGAGAAGATCAGAATGTCGTCCAGATACAAAGATAAAATGGTTTAACATGTCACGGAGAATGTCGTTGATGAGGGCTTGGAAGACAGCAGGGGCATTGGTGAGCCCAAAGGGCATCACCAGACATTCGAAGTGGCCTAAAGGGGTGTTAAAGGCTGTCTTCCATTCATCTCCCTCCAGAATCCGGACCAGATGGTATGCATTGCGGAGGTCGAGCTTGGAGAAGATTTGAGCATGACACAAGGGTTCAAAAGAGGGATCAATCAGGGGAAGAGGATACTTGTTTTTGGGGACGTGGGGAACTGGAGGCAGGAAAAGCTGAGTGGAGGCAGTAGGAGTGACAGTGAACACTCCAACTGGTGATAGATGAAGTCTGCCAGTCAATGTGGGGATTATGGAGTTTTAACCATGGGAGGCCTAAAACCACTGGAGAGATGGGAGAGGGCAGAACATGCAGCTGGATCTTCTCATGGTGGTTGCCAGAAATTACTAATAATACGGGCTCTGTGCGAGAGGGATTTGCAATTGATTAGCAAGTTCTAGGTCAATATAATTGTCATCGGCTCCAGAATCCACTAGGGCTTGAAATGGAAGGGTAACCCCTGCACAGGTAAGGGAATCAGACACACTTACTCGAGGGGAAAGCAGGATTGAGAGGAAGTCTGGCTCACCAGCGTGCCCTCCCTCACTGGCGAGCCCGGTCTTTTGGCATCGGGGGCAAGAGGCAATGAAGTGTCCCGTCTGGCCGCAGTAGAGGCAGAGTCTAGCTTGCATCCGTCGCTGGCGTTCTCCAGGTATCAGACGAGCCCGTCCGACCTGCATGGGCTCCTCCACTGAGCCAGACGGGGCTCCACGAGTGCTGGCTGGGGAGCTGAAGTGGGACTGAAATTGGGGAGGTGGGAGGGGGGAACTGGCTGTGGGTTGGGGCCTGCCGGTCCTCTCTCTATTCCTCTCCCTCTGTCGATTATCAATCTTGATGGCCAGTGATATTAACTCATCTAAAGAATTGGGTTCGTCGCGAGTAGCTAGTTCATCCTTAATTTCGCCCGATAGCCCCTTAACAAAAACAGCTCGTAGCGCCCTGCTGTCCCACCCACTCTCTGCAGCTAGGATACGGAAGTCAATAGAGAAATTAGCAACAGAAGCGGAACCCTGACGTAGGGACAATAAACGTTTCTCAGCCTCCCGACCCTGAATCGGATGATCAAAGACTCTGCGAAGCTCAGCTATGAAGGAATCATATGACCCCAGGACACTAGAACCTCCCTCCCATAATGCAGTAGCCCACTGACCTGCTCTTCCTCTAAGTAGATTAACTATATATGCAATACGTGAGCGATCTGACGGGTAGCTAGATGGTTGCTGATCAAAAACTAGAGAGCACTGTAAAAGAAAACGGCCACAGGAACCAAAATCGCCCGAATAATGCTCTGGAGGTGGAACAAAAGGTTCCTTGGCTACAGGGGGGAAGGGTGTTTGAGTCTGAGGGGAAGCAAGGCTACTCACTGCTGCTGGGATTTCAGCTGGGGGAGTCTGGGTGGACAGTTGAGAGGCAATTTGGGCCACACTGGCACTTAAGTCCTGCAACAAGCTCATGACATCGGAAAGTAATCGGTCATGCCTTCCAAGCAGTATCCCTTGGGTGGAGAGGGCTTCACGAAGAGCATCTCGATCTGCTGGGTCCATGGTTTGGCCAGATTATACTCTGGTGTCTCGCTGGTAGTGGACCCAAAAATGCAGAGGAGCAGAGTTTGCCAAATAAGCAGCCGTTTATTAGACCACGGGAAAAAGGGGCAGGGGGGTGCCATGGGCGCCAGGAAGGCAGCAGGGGCAGGGGAGCTGGGCAGGGATACTCAGATAAATCTTAGTTTACAAAGTCTTATGAGGAGCCTGGTTGATCTACCACGACGCAGTGACAATCTGGCAGCAGCAAACAAGAGGTCAGCCTCTAAATACTGCTTGAGATGATGATCAGCTTCAGGTGTGTGCAGACAGCTCCACAGCACCACACCCATCCCTGTAATGAGAGCACCTGGAGCCCAACCCCCAGCCTAGACACCACACATATATGCTGTGTATATAGATAATCTTGTAGTTTATATTTGGGTTATTTTGGTTATTATATTTTGTTTGCTTTGTTGTTGTTTATTCTTTATTTATCAAAGGATAACCCCTTGAGATGTATCATCTAATTTTCGAGGGGGTCCTTATTGCCAACAGAGATATACAATGTTTACAAAGACGATACAAAGACGCAGAGACCCATTCACCACAATGCTCCAATAGCCCCCTCCCCCATACATATACATGGACAAAATAAGAATGATACAAAACACAACTGCAGAAATACAAAAGCAAAACTAGGGCTATTTGTATACACATGCACACAGAGCACTTCTGCATGCCCACCTATAAATAAAATCAAAAACAAGAACAGGATGTTTGGAAGTGAATGAGTAGAGAGGATTTAAAGAGATGAAAGGAGGTTATAGACCTAATCGTGCAAGGGAGATTATTCCAGTCTGCTGGGGCTTTAAATTTAAATGCATGTCGACCCATTTCTTTGTTAATTTGTGGAGTATAAAAGAAAAGTTGATCAGTATGCCTTAAATCAGTGGTTCTCAACTGGTCTGGCTTCGGGACCCACCATCACCCCTAAAGGACAAGCCGTGACCCAAATTGAGGAAAATTTTCAACTTCTCAAATTTATTTAATGAAAAGATGGTGCAGTTTGAACCTGAGACAGTATTCCAACACAGTGCAATGCAAAACGCAATGGTAAAGAGGGAAATATTAACAATTAGCTGCATTTTAATTAAATAACAAAAAGTGCATCCTAAGAACACAAGGTAATACAACAGACTTAACAGACTCAAACGTGCTTTCATGCAAACATGAAATAAAAAAAACAAAAAAACTACTCAGAAGTAGTTTAAAAAAGACTGAAAGTAGTCACTCACTGAATCTTACAACCAAACACTGAACTATGTGAAATGATTCAGTGTCTTGAGTAGCTGCTTTTATCTACAAACTCAAAATAAATTAAACAAAAAGTGATATTCAAAAAGATTCAAGTATACAAAATTAACTTTTCTTCTGATTACATATACTTATCAGTAGGTAAATACTGAAAAACATAAAGAAAATTAAGCAGCACTCACTTCAAACTTAGGTGTAACACTGAATTGAATTTGGAATTTGGAGGAATTAATGGGAGAACTGGGGATGTGTTTTGCTCCTGACAAGAGTATCAAAGTCTGGAGTTATAGTAGACAAGGCAACTCTGAGGTCATGTTCAATGTCCAGTCTATTTCTGTGTTTAGTCTTCAGCTGAACCAGAGCTGAGAAGCCACACTCACAGAGATAGGTAGTGCTGAATGGTAGGAGGATTTTTACTGCTCGAGTGGCAAGGGAAGGGTACTCGCTCATCACATTGCTGCACCAGAACTGGGAGAGGCTTACCTCCGTGAATGTCTTTCTCAGCGTGCGGTCACATGACAGCTCCACCAGCTGACTCTCTTCGTTGCTTGGCAACGTGACGCTTTCTACGTTGACTCCAAAGGGGTCACGTATCATCAGGGATCATCATCCCTCTGTGTCTTGGGAAAGTAGTCATTAAACCGCTCCAGAAGTTTATTCAGATGTGTCGCGATTGTTTTCTCCATTAAATTTTTTCATGCCATGTCCAGTTGCTGTCCCTCATGACAGGCATTGGGGAACATGTCAAATCGTTTTTTAGAAACATGACTAGCCCACACGGAGATCTTTTTTTTGAAAGCATTGATTTTGTCATATTGTTCAAAAATGTTGTTCCCCCTCCCCTGCATAGACACATTTAATGTGTTTAACTGTTCTAAACACATCAGCGAGGTAAGCAACGTGTGCAAGCCACACACTGTTGCTAAACAGGTCTGCAAGAGGCGACTTGTTCTGGGCATGAAAGGCTGCAATTTCACTTCATAGTTCATAAAAACGGGACAGTACCTTTCCCCTCGAAAGCCAGCGTACTTCGGCATGATACAAAACCTGTACATGCTCACTACCAAGATCTTGGCACAGTTTTTGAAATCATCGGGTGTTCTTTGCGCTTCGTTTAATGTAGTTTACCACTTGGACGACATCTTTTAATGTTCCATGAAGCACTGGTACCATATCCTTTGCTGCCAGGGCCTCTCGATGCAAAAAGCGATGGTTCCAAGTTGCATTCGGAGCTTTCTCAAGTATTCTCCTAACGACCCCCGAGTGTTTTCCTGTCATACAGGCAGCGCCATCAGTTGTGATACCGACGCACAGGTCCCAGCTTAGGCCCACTGAACTCAAATACAAGTCCACGGAGCTGAAAATGTCCTCTGCAGTCGTAGTAGTAGGGAGCTCTCTTGTACAGAGAAATTGTTCCTGTAAATCCCCGTCCCACACATATTTCACGTAAACAAGTAAAACAGCTTTGTTTGTTATGTCTGTAGATTCATCCATTTGTAATGCAAAATGACCACTTTCATTGATTCGAGCTGTGGTCTGTTGTTTAATGTCATCCGACATGTCTTTATTGATCCAACACCTCTCTCACCATGTCCATGGCTGCAGGTAAGATAAGGTCCTCTGCAATGGTGTGGGGCTTTTTTAACTTAGCAATACGATGTGCCACCCGGTAAGATGCACGGAGTACCTGTTCTTGCTTCGAGCATGAAGAAGTCTTTGCCCTCTTTTGTCCTCAATGTAAGAAAACCCATATTTCATGTAGTCGGTGTTATACTTGCGTTTCGACATGTTAAATTAGCTTTTGAAAACAAACGTTGTGGGTCTTCTTCTATGCAGTGAAATGGTGGGTGTCTATTAACATTACAAGGCTTTTTCGCCACCTACTGTGGCGATTGTGAATAGACGGCACTCCGCGGCATAAAAAATCCACTTCAAAATAAAAGCACAGGATTTTGTTCTTAACATTTTTTTCCCAAGCAAAGGCCCGCGACCCACTGAGAACGGAAGTGGGTCGCGACCCACCAGTTGAGAATCACTGCCTTAAATTGTATTGTGAGCTGAGTGGAATCAGATATTGTTTCAAATAAGAAGGAAAATTGAAGTAGTTGCACTTAAAAATTAGTAGTAACCAGTGAACATGCCTCCTGGACTTGGGGGCCAGCCAGTTTAAAGACTGGTACATCTGGCAGTGATGGGTATTATAAGGACACCTCAGTACAAATCTACACAGAGACAGAGAGAGGACGAAGATTTGTTTCGGAAGTGTTCTGATAGATGACATCACCATAGTCAAGTATTGGGAGTATGAGCTGTGTAATAATTCGTTTACGGACTTGTAGGGAAAAGCATTCAATGGATCGATAAAGAGATTTCAGAAGAACATGGAAATTGAGTTGATATGAGATTTAAAGGAGAACCGTGAATCAAGCCAAAGACCCAGATATTTAAATTCTTCAGTTTTTTCTAGTGCTGTTCCATCAAGAAAACTAATACACCAGTTTGTATTTGAGGGCAGAGAATCAGGTCAAGTGCAAAATAGCATAGTATATGATTTTTTCTTATTCAGTTGTAGTTTATTTGAAGAGAACCAATTTTGAACTGAGTTGAAATTTGATTGTAATGAGTGACGAATCTGAGTGATATCAGAGCTGGAGGAGTATATTACGGTGTCATCAGCATATAAGTGAATTTGGCGGTCAGAACAAGTTTGTGAAGATCATTGATGAAGAATGAGAATAGTAAAGGGCCCAAGAATGAACCTTGTGGCACGCCTTTATCAATAATCTTAAAATCAGACTGACTTCTATGATGCAAAAAAGAGTTGAAAAATAACAAAGAATCAGGAGAAAGACCAATGGCATATAATTTATCCAAAAGAAGATAGTGATCAACCAAATCAAATGCTTTAGTAAGATCAATAAATATGGCACCTGTGTGCTTATTGCTATTGATAGCTGAAAATGTATCATTAGTAACTTTTAGAAGGGCAGTGGTGGTCGAGAAGTGTGAAACTAGATTGATGAGGAGATAAAAATGTTATGGTCATTAAGATGTGTGGATAACTCATTAAAGATCAATTTTTCAAATATTTTTGTTATGGTATTAATAATTGAGATTGGTCTATAATTATTAATATCAGTAGGGTCACCCCCTTTATGAAGAGGGGTTACCCTAGCACATTTCCAAGATAAGGGAACTTTACAAGTAGCAAGAGATAAGTTAAATAAATCAGACAGGGTAAATGATAAAACATGTGAGGCCATTTTAAAGAACTTAATCTCCAGACCATCTGGACCAGCACTGCAACCAGAGTTGAGATAATCAATCACACGTTGAACATCTATTGGTGTGATTCTTCTAAAAGAAAAGGAACTACCACACCTGCTCGGAGTTGGGGAAGATTCATAGTGAGAATAAGAGAGGGAGCTACCAATAGTAGAAAAATGCTGACTAAACGCCTCCGCAATTGAAAATGGTTCACTGACACTTTCACCACTGATTCTAGTATGGGTTTCTGTGGATTTATTAGTTAAACTATTAATTCTCTTCCAAAATTGTTTTGGATTCTTAAAATCAGTGGCTAGACAGTCTTTGTAGTAATTTGCTTTAGCATTTCTAGTATGGGTTTTACATTTATTCCGTAGCTCTTTATAAATGTTCAAATCAGCAGGATCCTTTGTTGTGCGCTACTTTTTCCATGCCTTGTCTCTCTGTTTGAACAACTGTATAAGATCTCCTTTAATCCACGGAAGGTGATGACCCTTGACTTTAATTTTTGTCCAGGGGGCATGTTTATTAATGGTCTCAACAAATTCAGTGTAAAAATAATTCCAGGCCTCTTCAACAAATGGTATTAATGGTAATGGTAAATGGACTGTACTTATATAGCGCCTTTCTAGTCTTCCGACCACTCAAAGCGCTCTACACTACATATCTCATTCACCCCATTCACACACGTTCATACACTGATGGCATTGGCTACCATGCAAGGTGCCAACTGCTCATCAGTTTAAGGATCTAACCATTCATACACATTCACACACCGATGGCACAGCCTTCGGGAGCAATTTGGGGTTCAGTGTCTTGCCCAAGGACACTTCGACATGCAGACCGCAGGAGCCGGGGATCGAACCGCCGATCATCTGATTAGTGGACGACCCGCTCTGCCTGTGAGCCACAAATCTCTCCCAATTCATGCCTAAGATATCTTGGATAAAGAGTTCAGGGTTTATATTATTAGACTTTCTAACTTTAATGAGTTTAGGTGGAAGATGGGGTATTTTAATTTTCCAGACACAAAAAACAATCGAGTGGTCACTGAAAGAATCGGGCAATACCCAATAATGTAGAATTCTCTCAGGATGGGAGACTAAGATCCAGTCAAGCAAAGAGGAAGAACTTGGACCAACTCTGGTAGGTTCCATAATCAATTGGGTTAAATTTATGCTATTAAAAAGATTGTGATCATTGTAAGAAGAACGATCCAGCCAATTGGAGTTGAAATCACCCAGTATGATTTTTTCACTGGTGCAGTCTAAAGAATTAATTGTGGACAGGATATTTTTACTAGTTTCAGCAGGAACATTAGGAGGTTTATAAATATTACCTATAATTAGTTGTTTGTTCTCATGTAATTTAATTTTAACAAAAAGGCATTCAAAATACAAGGGATTCTTAGTTCTGCAGTTAGATTTGAAGATATATATGTCAGAACTCCCCCTCCTCTTTAACCTCTGTCTTTTCTATATAGAACATAGTTATCAAGTCTTCATTGTCAGAAATGTTGCTGTTCAACCAAGTTTCAGAGAGCGTGATTACATGAGGTTTGTTATAGGTGAGCCAGGCTTTCAGTAAATCAATTTTAGGTTGCAGGCTTCTAATATTCAAATGAATGATATGCATTCCTTTAGTATGAACTGAGTGTTGGTCCGTCTGATGAGAGAAGTGACTGAGCGAGCGGAGATTCAGTGCCGGTCTAGGTGCTCTTACTATTTTTTGGCGTGCTGTAGTGATTTTGACTGGAATATATCTGGTGGTTGGGCATTTAGGACTGCTAGAGCAGACACAGGGCTGGCTGTGAGCAGGTGTGGGTGTAAGTGGCAGGATTGACCTGAAGGGGGGAGAGGGGAAAGAAACTGGTGATGGTGGTAGTGAGAGATGGGACCTGTGGGGGGAGCTGGTAGGGGTGGAAGTCCCGTAAGCTGTCACTGAAGAAGACACCGGGGAGTGAGTGTGAGGTGTAAACAGTCATGCACGTGGGGCAGACTGGACGGCGTGCTGTATGTCAGCCGCTAGCATTTGACTGCCCCTCCAATTGGGATGAACTCCATCAGTTCTGAACAGAGAGGAACGGTTCCAAAAAAAGATTAAAAATGTCAATAAAACCTATTTTATGAGCTCTGCAGGCGGACTGGAGCCAGGTGTTGAGGCTGAGGATTCTGCTAAAACGCCCTGGTCCACGGGTGAGTGTTGGGAGGGGACCACTAATAAAAACAGACTTTCCACAGTTAATTAAGAGGCTAAAGAGGACATTGAAATCCTTTTTTGTCAGCTCAGATTGCTGACGGGCTGTGTCATTAGACCCCACATGTACTAACACCCGGTTTACTGAAGATGGAAGTGAGTGCAGCAGACCGGGGAGCTTATCCAGGATAACCGGGACCGTGGCCCCGGGGAGGCAGTGGGTGGCTGCATTGAAGAAGCGGGTGTCCCTAATTATGGAATCACCTACTATCAGTGTGGTTGGAGAGAAGAGGGGACGAGGAGATGAAGGCGGAGGACTCCCACGACAGGAGAGTGCACAGTCGTCACTGTGCGTCCGGGCAGGTAAGCGCCGTGGCGAGACAGCAGCATCGGACCCGGTAGAAGGACTCCCCGCCGGCACAGGGCGGGGGAGGCCGCCCGAGCGTCGGAGCACGGCCTCCTTCAGGATCCTGTGCCGGGAAGACGAGGTTGAGGACCGGGTTGAGGGCAATCCATTGGGCCTTGTGGTGGAGTGGCCAGCCATCCGAGCACTGCCAGCCACCAGTGGAGGGAAAGTTGCGGTGTCTGCGGGCGCTGTTTGCAGGTCCAGATCTGAAGGAGATGGAGCAGCGGGACCAGCGGGGGCATCAGGTGGATGAGCGGTTGGAGAGGCTCAGGCGAGGGGGCGAGACGGCCCCGCTCGAGTTCCTCTTGCGGTTTCGGGCAACCACGTCGGCCCAGGACGACTGATGGTTAGGTGTCGAGCAGAAGGAGGGCCGCGGACAGGTGGCGGGATCCCACGCAACTGTGTCATGGAGGGTTGTGCTGAGCGAGGCCAACTTTTTGGACTGCTGGAGAGCCACGTCCATGAAACTGGAAAGTAGTGAGTCCTTTTTTAGCAGTTCATCGGAGAGCCGTCGGATGTCATCCTTAAGGTCAGCGATTTTTTTATTTGCTTTCATCAGCAGTACATCGTGCTCACAGGGTGTAGCTGGCATGATTTGTTTGTTGTTCAAATACAAACAATAATCGTTCAAAAACAAACAAAAACTGGATGAGAAGTCAGAGCTGGGGTAGAGCGTCTGTCAAAACACGGAAGACGCCGACACATGCGCAGTCTGATGAGATAACAGGTGACATACAGAGGGGAATGAATGATTCATTTACAGGCAGCCAGTGGCCCGTGTGTGTGTTGTTATTTTTGATATTATAGTAACTGGGTCACGGGAATAGGGGCGGTAATCTATAGTTAATATATTCACCTCTGCTTTGGTACGGCGGGGAGTAAGAACAAAGAGAGAGAGGGTGAGTGAGGCCGTATTTTTTGTTGACCGCTGTTTTTCTTTGGCTCGCTGTGATTGATTTTTTTTCATACTTTAGCACGTTATACAAAGTTGTGTTTTTCTTCTTTAATAAAATCCTTAAACGCATTTTTTTTATCTCACCGGATATTTTGTTGGTACAGCGCGTCAGACAAGCTGCAACATCCCACGCTTAGCCTCTCAGCGACTGCTTTGGTTTTTAGTCGCTATACCCTTTTAACAGGGAAAAAAGGTGAAAGAAACCTCAGGAAAAGCCACAGAGGAGGGATCCCTCTCCCAGGACAAATCAGCAGAGACATTTCAGACAAATTTCTAAAGAAACTTTGAGTGTGCCTGACTCTGGCCCCATATACATAGACGCCACATTGAGCGGGTTGGTCGTTGGTCGCGATACGTCAACAGGTCCGGATGTGGCAGATCTGCCCGTAAACTAATACAAGGAAATGGACTGAACTTCATAAAGCGCCTTTCTACAAAGTGCTTTAAGTTAATGCCTCTTATACACCCATTCACACACACACTAATATATCTGGGAAACAAATAGGCACCAAAAACAATGTATGTAACTTTTAAAGTGATGATTATAAATGTTTACTCCTTATGTAAGCACCAAACCAAAGTATGTATTTTTCTAATGCTGAGTGTTTACAGCTACTAATGTGTGTAACACTGTTACATGATAAATATTGAAATATTTATATATATATATATATATATATATATATATATATATATATATATATATATATATATATATATTATATATATTTATATTTATGTGTGTGTGTGTGTGTGCCCTCTGGGCATCCACACTAATAAGCCCGAGAGATTTTAAAGAGTGTGCTCTTTCAGGCACACTCAATAAGCACGGTGGATAACATATAGTGTGCGCCTTACACGCACACTCAATAAGCGCGGTGGATAACATATAGTGTGCGCCTTACACGCACACTCAATAAGAATAAGCCAGAGAGGTTTTAAAGAGTATGCTCTTTCAGGCACACTCAATTACAATGAATGATAAAATGACAATGAATTAAAATGAATGATGAAATGATTACAGTAGAAGTGAACCCTGTGATAGAGATAGAGACACAGATGCACAGCAGCAGTAAATCATCAACTAACTATAAACAGTAAGGGAGATATGGTAGCAATAATGACAGTAATAATATATGTAGTGGACATCATGCAGGGCCACAGCAGCAGCCATGATCCAATGTATTTGTACAAGTTATAAACGCTTATTAATTACTTATATTGTTGTTTGGTGCATGATAAACAATACTGGTGAAGTAAGACTTAGACTGAAACAAGTTTGAAACACAAGTTTGCTTTTGAGCAAAATTAGTGGAGCCTCTGATGATGACGCCGCGGCAGACTCGCCGCTCGGGCCTGGTGCTTCTGCCATGGTGAGTGTGTTGTCTCGTGTTTGTGACTGTAAGCTGTGCACGCGTCTGGGCGAGACAGAACTTTAGCTTTTAACTTTAGCGTTTGTTTTGAAGCAAATTTCTGTCCAAGTGGAGCTGTCTTGTCGGCAGAAACACATGAACAGCCAATCAGCTAACAGACACGCGGACCCAGTGTGCGGAAACAGCCTATCATATCCCCGGACATCACCAGTAACAGGCAAACAGCCAATCATTCAGCAGCTGTGTAGTTAGGTTGCGGTTCCATGTTGGTTTGTTTACAAGGGAGTAGCATGCAAGCCGGGAGTAGCGTAGAATAGTGATGGGTAAATGAAGCTTTTGTGAAGCACTGAACCACTTGAGCCAATTGTTTCGAAAATGGGTTCTGTTGTGGTATGCTAACCACCCTGAGTTCTGCTGACCTAGTGGACTACAGAGAGATATTCAGTTCAAAGAAGACACAATTCAGTTTCACCTTTGCAAAGGGAGAACCCAGCATAGACTCCGCAGTCTGCCTCTACTCCGGTCTGCTGAGTTCTGCCCCCCGCAGCTCTTAGGCTGTTTTTATTAACACACACACAAGTGGGCAGTCTTACATGTAAGCATCACAAATCCCCGTTCTTTACCCAATGGTTACATAGCACATAATTACTTTGTCGTTAAGACCAAGTCACACATAGGACGTGCCTCAGCACTTTTGTATTTTGCTGTTCTCAGAAAACAGGCTAGCAGACCCACCTGTTTCCTGTGTCTACTTCTCCTTTCTTAGAGACAGGCCTAGTGACACATCCTGTTTGCTTCAAACTGTGGTGCAATAACGACTAGTCTGAACAAAGCTTATCTAACAGCAAGGAGCTGTCGTCACATCCTGTCATCATTACAAAGCACAGTTCAAAATAACACATTTTGTCTCACCAGTATTCTAAGCTTTAAACATCAGTAGTCAAACTGCACATACTTTAAGATTCATATAAGCATTGAATGTATATTTCCACAGTTCATTACTCAAAGCTTCAGTTATGGTGACCTCTCCTGGCGAAGTGCCAGGCTGCAGTCAAATTAGGCTAGTTGGTGGACAGGAAGTTTTTAAATTACACACACACACACTGGTTATTATGTCCTATTCACAAATAAATATCACTGAGACGATGAATGTGTGTATTGTGTTATTGAGGAAAGTGATGGGAAAATATAACATAGGTTTAGGTGGTAAACCTATGACACAGGTGTGCTTGTGTAACTGGCAGAGGGTGATTATGTAGGATGGGGGGCAGTCAAAGATTTTTATTGAGATACATTATTTTTTTCAGTTTCTGGATTGCTGACAATTTCTCCACATTTTGAAAACACTCGCTAGCAAGGAACTGATGAGGCAGGTGTACATAAAAATGGTTTTGTCAGTTTAAAACAGTGAGGGTAGACATTTTGATGGTTCTGCCAGTATGTCAGTGGGTCTTCTGATCTTTGAAGTGGCGGATCAGTCATGTAGCATTGCACCTCTACTGTAGCATCTGCTGTAGCATTTCTTGCCCTTCTCGCTTCAGATCCCTGTCCAGTGTCTCCCAAAGGTTTATATCTGAAGACAGACATGACAGTAAACAGTACTGAAAGGTTTCAATTTGCATCTTTGTTTTACATGATTTTATCAATTGACTATCTCTAAGATTACCCATGGAGGGTTGGTGTTCAACATTTGAATGATGTTCAACAGCTTTGAATCTGGGATCCAGCAGAGTCGAAAGGGTCAGTGCAGTTTGGCTTTCCAAACTGTCAAACCTGTTTTGCATAGCTGACACCAAGTTTTGTCCCAGTAGTTTGGCTGTGCTGTGGCTGTTTTTCCCCATTGTGTCATACAAATACAGCATTAACATTTTTGTCATTGGGATGACTTTTGACCTGAAACTCTGGTAAAAGGGGGCAAGCAATTGGAGGCACGCAGCAGTGGTTTCATAGTCCTCGCATGACAGAGGTCTCACATCTGTTTTAAGCATTGCAAGAGCTGCCCCCACTGACTGTCTCTCTTCGAGCAGGCGTTGAAGCATCAGGAAAGTGCTGTTCAAGCTTGTGTCCACCTCCTGAACAAGCTTCTTCATTGGCCGATTGAAATGCACCTGGACTTCTCTGAGTTTCTCTTTGGCTGTTGTGCTTGTTTTACAAAAAGTGACTACTTTAAGTGCCCTTGTGCGTATGTCATCTATACCAGGAGTTGCGTCAAGAGACTTCTTCACCACTAAATTTAATGAGTGTGCAAAGCAAAGAGCATGCCTTAAATTCAAACTCCTGACAGAGGCAATCATATTAGCTCCAGCATCTGTCACAATTGAGGTTACTTTGCCTTTAATGCCCCATTCTTCTATTAGTGACCTTGTTGCAGCAGTGATATTACTAGCTGTATGAGCTTCAGGGACAAGCAGCACACCCAAAAGCACTGTGGCTTTTTTATTACAAGAACTTCAGTTTTGTCTGAATTTAACACCAGAAAATTGTAGGTCATCCAACTTTTTATGTCCTTAAGGCATGCTTGGAATTTAGTTAACTGATTGGTTTCATAAGGCTTGATCGAAAAATACAATTGGGTGTCGTCAGCATAACAATGAAAATAATAAGTAATTAATTAATGTTCCCTAAAGGAAGCATGTATAAACTGAATAGAAGTGGTCCTAGTACAGAACCTTGTGGGACTCCATGACAAACTTTGGTATGCATGGAGGATTCATCATTGACGTGAACAAACTGATCTAAGAAATACGACTTAAACCAGCTTAGGGTGGTTCCTTTGATGCCAATTTGATGTTCCAGTCTCTGTAAAAGAATTTGATGGTCAGTGTTGTCAAATGCGGCACTAAGATCTAACAGGACAAGTACAGAGATGAGTCCTTTGTCTGATGCCATTAGGAGGTCATTTGTAACTTTGACTAATGCGGTCTCTGTGCTATGATGCACTCTAAATCCTGACTGAAAATCCTCAAATAAACTATTCTTATGGAGAAACACAGCTGATTAGCTACAGCTTTCTCAAGTATCTTAGAGAGAAAGGGAAGGTTTGATATTGGTCTGTAATAGGCTAAAACCTCTGGGTCTAGAGTGGGCTTTTTAAGAAGAGGTTTAATTACAACTACTTTAAAGGACTGTGGTACATATCCTGATAATAAAGACAGATTAATCGTATCCAATAAAGAATGACTCACTAGAGGTTAAACATCCTTGAGCAGTCTGGTTGGGATGGGGTCTAAGAGACAGGTTGACGGCTTAGCTGCAGAAATGATTAAAGTTATTTGATGAAGGTCGATGGGAGAAAAAGAGTCTAAATACATATCAGGTTTTACAGCTGTTTCCAAATTTGCTGTATCAGAATGCTGATCAATGCTTGTTGAGGGCAAGAGGTGATGGATCTAAAGGAAGACCTAAATAGACCTAAAGGAATAGATGGTTCAGTAGAGCTGTGATTCTCTGTTAGCCTGGCTACAGTGCTGAAGAGAAACCTGGGGTTGTTCTTATTCTCCTCTATTAATACAGAGTAGTAGGCTGCTCTGGCATTACGGAGAGCCTTCCTGTATGTTTTAAGATTATCTTGCCAGACTATACAAGATTCTTCCAGTTCAGTGGCACGCCATTTGCATTCAGATTTACGCGTTTTTTTGCTTAAAGTTACGAGTCTGCTGACTATACCATGGTGCTAGCCTTCTTTGGTTAATTGTCTTCCTTTTCTGAGGTGCAATAGATAGATAGATAGATAGATAGATAGATAGATAGATAGATAGATAGATAGATAGATATGCGCTTTATTTGTCATTGTACAACAGTACAGTACAACGAAATTGCAGACCAGTCTGTCCATACAAATAATACATGTAATAAGACAAGTGGGGGAGGACAGGACAGGGTCTGGTAGCCAAAGGAAAGAAGAAAAAAGGGAAACAACATGGAGTCTAGAGTTGTCCGTAATGAGCCTGTAATACTATCAACAAGATTATTTATTTGTGAGGAGCTAAAGGAAGCTGACAAGTCCTCTGTTACATTGACACATGGGATTTAATTCAATACTGAAGGAATCACTTCCTTAAATTTGGCTACAGCACTATCAGATAAACATCTGCTGTAGGAATTTCTGCAAAAAGGCTATTAGTCCAGTAATATGAACTCTATTATTAAAAAAAATGGTCAGACAGGAGAGGATTCTGTGGAAAGACTAGAGATTAGATGATCAATTTCGATGCCTCATATTTCGATAATATGAGAGAACAAGATCAAGAGTGTGGTTCAGATGAGTTCAATAAGTCACTATCATTGTGGTTGTCCACATGAATGTTAAAATCACCTACAATAATTACTTTATCTGTTAAGGATCAGGCCTGATGCAAATTCTTCAAATTCAGATAAAAATTCAGAATAAGGACCAGGAGCTCGATATACTGTAACAAATAAAATTGGCTGCAATGTTTTCCAGGTTGGGTGAGTGAGGCTAAGAACAAGACTTTCAAATGAATTATAATTTTGTTTAGGATTTACTAATAGACTTGAGTCAAATATGGCTCCAACTCCACCACCTCAACTGGTATTTCAAGGAATATGAGTATTACAATGAGGGGAGGAGTGGATTCATTCAAGCTGACATATTCATCCTCCTGCAGCCAGGTTTCACCAGACAGAGGTCACATATAACCCCCATTTTAAAATCCCTGCACTGGTTACCTGTTAGTTTCAGAATAGATTTTAAGATTCTGTTATTGGTTTTTAAATCGCTGAATGGCCTGGCACCGACATACCTTTTCGACATGCGACAGAAGTATGTACCAAGCAGGTCCCACAGATCCTCGGCATCCCGACTCCTAGTCATCCCCAGAACCTCTAAAAAGAAGTATGGTGAGGCTGCTTTTAGGTAATGTGGCCCCCGTCTCTGGAACAGCCTACCTGTGGATCTGAGGGACTGCACTTCTGTAGAGATTTTTTTTTTAAAACATAAGACTTATCTTTTTAGCCTGGATTTTACTTAAGTTGCCTCCCATTTACTGCTGAGTTTTTAGGTCCTGATCATTACCTGTTACTTTTTATCTCCGGTTCTTATTTAATGTAGAGGTCTTATTACTGGAAATCGCCCATCTCCTCCTCATAAACTTACTGAACTGAGTAGACCACGTGGAGTAAACTTCAGTCTTCTTCGCCATTTTCCAAGACACATAACTATTCACAAACTCAAGATTGAACTGTTTAACGTACAATCTCTGAACAATAAATCATGCTTACTTCATGACCACATCCAGGACAAATGCCCAGACCTCATGTGCCTCACAGAAACCTGGCAGAAACCAGAAGCTTTTTCCGTGTTAAACGAAACCTGCCCTAATGGTTTCTGCTACCTCCAGAGAGCCCGCACCTCTGGCCGAGGCGGTGGTCTCGCAGTTATCCATCGCAGTGACCTGGATATAACCCCACTGCCCCTGCCTGAGCTGTCCTCCTTTGAGTGTTTGGCATTTAAGTGTAAGCCCCCTTTTCACATGACGATACTTCTCATCTATCGACCGCCCAAACCAAACCCCGTCTTCATCACTGAAATGTACAATCTTCTTTCAATATTCTGCACCACCTCCGCTAACCCCATTATACTCGGAGATATGAATCTTCATGTTGACTCCCCTTCCTGCCACTCAGCAGCTGAATTCCTACAACTACTGGACTGTTTTAATCTCAGCCAACTTGTCGATGTCCCTACGCATACTAAAGGTCACACCCTTGATTTGGTCATCACTGATTCCATCCCCCTCAGTAAACCACTGGCCTATGATCTAGGTGTCTCTGACCATAAAATCATCTACATGGAGGTGCCATCTCCGTCACCACTCACTAGGCCACAACACCAAATCCGTTTCAGAAACCTGAAAAACACTAACCCTGCATCCATGTTCCTTGACCTTCAGCATCTACTCTCAGTTAATTTTTCGACAGCCAATGACGCTGTGGACTTCTACAATAAAACCCTGAGCAACATCCTTGACCACCATGCACCAACAAAAACCAGACTAGTTTCTTTCTCCCGCACAGCCCTGTGGTATACTAGCCAGTTACGCAAAATGAAGGCGGCTGGGCGGGTACTCTAGAGGCGTATCAAAGCCACAGGTCTCACCATCCATAAGCTGGCTTTCCGGGAACATCAGAAGGCCTACTCCAAGTCGCTTAGGGAGGCAGGTTCTCTCCATTTTTCCAAAATTATTAATAACAACCCTGGACACTCAAAGCAGCTTTTCTCAACCGTCAACCATCTCCTCAATCCACAGCCTCCCTTACTGCCAGAAATAAATGAAGAATACTGCAACAAATTCATGGTCTTCTTCAAAAATAAAATCAACTCCATCCGCTCTGGCCTCTCCGGTTCCTCCACTCCACCTGCCATGACCACTGAACCACAAATTGTAATCTCCCAGCCCCTAAATTCCTTCCCTTATGTCGGCCTCCCAGAGGTTGAGAATATCATCCGGAGAATGAAACCCTCCACCTGCACTCTGGACACCATTCCAACATCCTTGGTTAAAGATAACCTCTCTGCAATCAGCCCTCTGATAACCAAACTAATAAACCTCTCCCTCCAGACTGGATTTGTCCCTGCTGCCCTTAAATCTGCCATAATTAGACCACGTCTCAAAAAACCCACACTCGACCCAGAAGATTTTGCCAACTATAGACCTATCTCAAATCTCCCATTCCTTTCCAAAGTTCTTGAAAAAGTAGTTGCTGCAAATCTTCAGGACCATCTTAATAACAACAACATCTTTGAAAAATTCCAGTCTGGTTTCCGATCTGCACACAGTACAGAAACAGCCTTGGTTAGAGTAACAAATGACCTGATGGCAGCAGACTCCGGCTCACCTTCGCTCCTTGTCCTCCTCGATCTGTCTGCTGCATTTGACACTGTGGACCATACTATACTCCTCAACCGGCTACATCACTCTATTGGACTCAATGACACTGCTTTAAACTGGTTTCACTCCTACCTCACTGACAGCACTGAATACATCTCTTTTGGCAATGCAAAATCCCAGACACACACTATTACCTGTGGGGTCCCTCAGGGCTCAGTCCTGGGTCCTATCCTCTTTAATTTATACATGCTCCCACTCGGCCGTGTTATTAATCGCCATGGAATTTCCTTCCACTGTTATGCAGACGACACACAGCTCTACATCAAAACTGGCACACACCCCTCCCCAAATTCCCCATCATCACCATCGGTATCAGCTGCCCTGCCGTTACTCTCAGCCTGTCTGGAGGAGATAAAGACGTGGATGAATCTCAACTTCCTTAACCTCAACAGTTCTAAAACAGAGGCTATTAATGTCGGCACCCCTTACCAGATCCAGGCATCTTCCATAACCAGCCTTACCCTGTCTGGTCATGACATCCCCCTCTCTTCATCAGTAACCAATCTTGGCATTAGATTTGACCCCCACCTCACCTTTGAAACTCATATCAAACACCTCTGTAAGATCTCCTTCTACCACCTCAGAAATATTGCCAAGCTCCGGCCAAATCTCACCATACCAGACTGTGAAAAACTAGTCCACGCTTTTGTCTCCTCCAGACTTGATTACTGTAACCGCTCCTCATCGGGACCCACAGTAAACACCTTCAGCAGTTACAACTAGTCCAGAACAGCGCTGCTAGGATCCTGATGCGAGTGCGAAAATCAGAACACATCACCCCCATCCTTCATTCACTGCACTGGCTTCCAGTCTCCGCTAGAATCAAGTACAAAATCTCTCTTCTCACTCATCAGTGCATCTAAGGCAACGCACCCACCTACCTCAAAGAACTGCTCATCCCTCAAACTCCCACACGATCCCTCCGCTCCAAAAACTCAAACAATCTCTTCTGCCCGAGGACCAAACTCAGCACCATGGGCGACAGAGCCTTCTGTGCCACTGCACCCCGCCTTTGGAACACCCTCCCTGACCATCTCAGACTCTTGAAAGTTTTTAAAAAGGACTTAAAACTTTCCTTTTTTCCACATCTTATCGTATTTGACATGATTTTTTCTGTTGTGATTTATTTGTTTTTTTGTTGCTTTGTGTGCATATACTTTGCGTGTGTATTGTAGCACTTTGAGATTTGATTCAAATGTAAAGTGCATTATAAATTAAACTTATTGAGTGTGCGTGCAAGGCGCACACTATATGTTATCCACCACGCTTATTATTGAGTGTGCCTGAAAGCGCACACTATATGTTATCCACCGCGCTTATTATTATTGAGTGTGCGTGCAAGGCGCACACTATATGTTATCCACCGCGCTTATTGGTGTGGGTGCCTGGAGGGCTCCCACACTATTGTTATCCAAATCTTTATTATGGAGTGTGCCTGAAAGCGCACACTATATGTTATCCACCACGCTTATTCTTCTTATTATTATTGAGTGTGCCTGAAAGCGCACACTATATGTTATCCACTGCGCTTATTGAGTGTGCCTGAAAGCGCACACTATATGTTATCCACCGCGCTTATTGAGTGTGCCTGAAGGCGCACACTATATGTTATCCACAGCGCTTATTCTTATTCTGCTTATTGAGTGTGCCTGAAAGAGCACACTCTTTAAAACCTCTCGGGCTTATTCTTATTGAGTGTGCGTGCAAGGCGCACACTATATGTTATCCACCGCGCTTATTATTATTATTATTATTATTATTATTATTATTATTATTCCGCCCTTTTTTTGTCACTCCTCCCAGAGTTTTTGTCGCACATTTTCTCTTTTCTAAGAGTTTCGGCAAACGGTTTTGCCAAAAATCGACAATTACGAAGCCAAAAAATGAATGGATGTGTATTGCAAGAACTTTCCAGAGCTAGAGTGCGTGATGTCATCGCTAGAGTGGAGATGGGAGAGAACGATCAGTGAAAAAATAAAACGGATTTGACTACCGTGGCCTCAAATGCCTCACTACAGACACGATTCATACATAGAAACGTAGCAAAATTTGTTGTATCACTCACATTCGCCTGCCAAAGCTGTCAGACATATAGTTTTGGCTCCTGACACGGTAACTGATCGACTACTCCCCCCCAAAGCCTCATATAGTCCCATGTTAAAAAAGCAGGAAATTTTCTGAAGGAAAGCAGAAGCAACGTTTCTCTCTCTTGCTCCTACGGGCACATTTCTTCATTTATCGACACAAAACGAATATGTAAAACGATCAGGAAGGGCACGCGATGCCCCCAGTTATGTCGGTTCAATGATTGGAAATACGGTTTTGGTCAGAAATCTTTCCTGTTCGAGAGGGGTTCTCAGCATTTTCTCTCAAGTCTCTAACTGACATTCTAACAGGTGCAGTAACTCCTCCACTGATTACAGTTGGTCCTGGTTGCTTGGCAACCTCAGCCTGTGTGAAGGAGGAGAGGGGGGAGGGGCCAGCAGAACCTGAGCGGCGGCCATTTTAGTAGTTCTTGGCACTTAATTTGAACCTGTCTGTGTAAAATGGCAGACAGAGACAGCAGAGCGTTAGCGCAAGCTGTAAAGACATGCTATTTGCAAACATTAGCGACCAATGCTAAAATTTGTGCTAATTAACATTAGCCACTAGGAATTAAATACATGTTGATTACTAACATGTTAATGCTAACATGCTAATGTTAACTGCTACCGCATCAGCGTTATCATGTTAATGCTAACATGTAACTGCTAGCGCATCAGTGTTAAAATGCTAATGCTAACATGTTAATGTTAACTGCTAGCACATCAGTGTTAACATGGTAATGCTAACATGCTAATGTTAACAACTAATGCTAACATGCTAATGCTAACTTCTAGCGCATCAGTGTTAACATGCCAATGCTAACATGCTAATGTTAACATGCTAATGCTAACATGCTAACTGCTAGCGCATCAGTGTTAAAATGCTAATACTAACATGTTAATGCTAACATGCTAATGTTAACATGCTAATGGTAACTGCTAGCGCATCAGTGTTAACATGTTAATGTTAACATGTTAATGCTAACATACTCATGTTAACATGCAAATGGTAACTGCTAGCGCATCAGTGTTTACATGCTAATGTTAACATGCTAATGCTAACATGCTAATGCTAACATGCCAATGTTAACTTCTAGCGCATCAGTGTTAAAATGCCAATGTTAACATGCTAATGGTAACATGCTAATGGTAACATGCTAATGTTAACTGCTAGCGCATCAGTGTTAACATGCTAATGCTAACATGCTAATGCTAACATGCTAATGTTAACATGCTAATGTTAACTGCTAGCGCATCAATGTTAACATGCTAATGTTAACATGCTAATGCTAACATGCTAATGTTAATTTCTAGCATGTAAGCGCTAGCTGCGCCTGTGTCTAAATAAACATGTTAAAAATGACTATTTGAGGTGTGCTTTTTGGATACAGACCCCCAGCAACAGCCCACTCGTCACTCTCAAAATGTATTTTCTAGTACTGATTTGCTGAGCAGTGTCAGTAATAATGCATGGGGACGACGGGGCCAGAGTCACGCACACTCAAAATTTCTTTAGAAATTTTTCTAGTTGAGTGTGCCTGAAAGAGCACACTCTTTAAAACCTCTCGGGCTTATTATTATTGAGTGTGCCTGAAAGCGCACACTATATGTTATCCACCGCGCTTATTGAGTGTGCCTGAAAGCGCACACTATATGTTATCCACCGCGCTTATTCTTCTTATTATTATTATTCTTACGCCCGTTTTTTGGTTCGCTACTCCTCCCAGAGTTTTTGTCGCACATACACAAAACGGGTATCGAAACGAGCGGCTCGGCCGGGACATGTGTGCTATGTCTTTTCTAAGAGTTTCGGCAAATGGTTTTGCCAAAAATCCAGAAAAACGAAGCCAAAAAAATGAATGGATGTGTATTGCGTGAACTCTCCAGACCTAGAGTGCGTGATGTCATCGCTAGAGTGGAGGGGGAGAGAAAAAGTCGTCGAAAAATAAATTTGTAAACTGCGACTGTGGCCGCAAATGCCCCACTACAGACACGATTATCCCCTTAAATGTAGGAAAATTCGAGGTGATCGCAGTGATAACACTGTTAAAGCTGTCTCCTATATAGTTTTGGCTCCATACAGGCTAATTGATCGAGTACCTCCCTCCACAGCCTCATAGACTTCCATGTTATTTTGAGCCGAGAATTTTCTAGAAGACGCAGGGAGCAATTGTGCTTTCTCTAAGTCCTACGGCCAAAGTTTATACAATTTCCGCCTGAAACTTGGCACAGACATTATACACAAGACGAGCATTCTTCTGGTCATTTCAGATTTTGGTTTGATTGTAGGTTTTTTTTGGCCACCTTCGAGGGGGATCATTCAGACATATACTGTGCATCTCAGTGGGACAGAGGCTGCATGCAGCACCTGTGACTAATTACTCTGACCTGCAGCTCACCCTGGTTGCTTGGCAACATCAAGCATGCATCTCTCACAAACACAAACACATAGACAGACAGGCAGACACACACACACACAGAACAAGCACACATGTATTTAATTCCGAGGAGGAGAGGGGGGAGGGGCCAGCAGAACCTGAGCGGCGGCCATTTTAGTAGTTCTTGGCACTTAATTTGAACCTGTCTGTGTAAAATGGCAGACAGAGACAGCAGAGCGTTAGCGCAAGCTGTAAAGACATGCTATTTGCAAACATTTGCTAACATTAGCGACCAATGCTAAAATTTATGCTAATTAACATTAGGCACTAGGAATTAAATACATCTTGATTACTAACATGTTAATGTTAACACGCTAATGCTAACTGCTAGCACATCAGCGTTATCATGCTAATGTTAACATGCTAATGCTAACATGCTAATGTTAACATGCTAATGTTAACATGCTAATGCTAACTGCTAGCGCATCACCGTTAACATGCTAATGCTAACATGCTAATGCTAACATGCTAATGCTAACTGCTAGCGTATCAATGTTAACATGCTAATGCTAACATGCTAATGCTAAAATGCTAATGTTAACATGCTAATGCTAACATGCTAATGCTAACATGCTAATGTTAACTGCTAGCGTATCAATGTTAACATGCTAATGCTAAAATGCTAATGCTAACATGCTAATGCTAACAAGCTAATGCTAACATGCTAATGCTAACATGCTAATGCTAAAATGCTAATGCTAACATGCTAATGTTAACTGCTTGCGTATCACTGTTAAGCTAATGTTAAAATGCTAATTGCCAACATGTTAATGCTAACATGCTAATGCTAACATGCTAATGCTAACATGCTAATGCTAACTGCTAGCGTATCAGTGTTAACATGCTAATGCTAACATGCTAATGCTAACATGCTAATGCTAACATGCTAACTGCTACTACTGAATTTGCTGAGCAGTGTCAGTAATAATGCATGGGGACGACGGGGCCAGAGTCAGGCACACTCAAAATTTCTTTAGAAATTTTTCTAGTTCTTATTAGTGACGAGTGCCTACGACACTCGTCAACTACTCACAGAGCTAGCAAGCTCTGGGAGTAGTTGACGAGTGCCGTAGGCACTCGTCAACTATTGTTCTTCTGCGTGTTTCATGGCATTATTATTCATTTTCCGCCCTTTTTCGAACATGAAT
Organism: Larimichthys polyactis; assembly: GCA_018985215.1. Classification (NCBI taxonomy): domain Eukaryota; kingdom Metazoa; phylum Chordata; class Actinopteri; family Sciaenidae; genus Larimichthys; species Larimichthys polyactis. The sequence continues at coordinate 209,247 of JAFMOB010000204.1, read as the reverse complement.
GCGGCCCGCAGCGGTGAGAGGACCCCAACAAATTATATATCAAAACGTGCGTCTTGATCCCGAATCGAGTGCTATTACTTTTCTAAGAGATTCGCGTGTTTTTCGCGAATTTATTCTGGAAAAACTGCGAAAAATTTCCCATAAGGAATGACTGGGGAGGCCTGAAAAAAAGTACATTTCAACAGACATTTTCAACAATGAACTGCTCTGGCATACTTTAACCGAGAGACTGCATTTGAACTTTAAAACGGAGGTATGCTTCCCTTATCTTCAGGGATTCACGACACTCATCGACAGCTTTTACCGTTTTTAAACTATCAAGGCTCAAAGTTGAGCAGGTTTTTAGTCAAATTTCTGGGTTTATAATGGGTGTGTATGCGGCGGAATGTTTGTGCTAGAGTGGATGACATCATCAGCTAGAGTGAGGAGCAGGGAGAAAAATCTGTGAAAAAATAAAACGGATTTGACTTTGTGGCCTCAAATGCCCCACTACAGACATGATTATCCCCTCAAATGTAGGAAAATTCGAGGTGATCGCAGCGATAACACTGTTGAAGCTGTCTCTTTTATAGTTTTGGCTCCATACAGGCCAACTGATCGAGTACTCACATCCACAGCCTCATTCACTGCCATGTTAAAATAGGAGGGACATTTTCTTAAGGAAGGCAGAAGTAACGTTTCTCTCTCTTGCTCTTGAGGACACATTTCTTCATTTATCGACACAAAATAACTATGTACAACGATCAGGAAGGGCACGCGATGTCCCCAGTTATGTCGGTTCAATGATTGGAATTACGGTTTGGCCATAGAGCCCTCCTCTTCGAGGACTGGTCTCAGCATTTTCCATCTCTCTCTCTGTTAGGATTTTCAACTGGCGTTCCAACTGACAACAGTTGCAGCAGCCCAGTGGCCATTTGAGCAGTTATTGGCTTCATTTGAACTTGTCTGTGTAAAATGGCCGACAGAGACAGCAGAGCAGCTAGCACATTAGCGCTAGCTGTAAAGACATGCTAACTGCTAACATTAGTCTGTCTCTCTCTCTCTCTCTCTCTCTCTCTCTCTCTCTCTCTCTCTCTCTCTCTCACTCACACACAAACACACACACACACACACACAGTCTCTCTCTCTCTCTCTCTCTCTCTCTCTCTCACACACAAACACACACACACACAAACACACACAAACACACACACACAGTCTCTCTCTCTCTCTCTCTCTCTCTCTCTCTCTCTCTCTCTCACACACACACACACACACACACACACACACAGTCTCTCTCTCTCTCTCTCCCTCTCTCTCTCTCTCTCTCTCTCTCTCTCACACACAAACACACACACACACACGACGCGACCGGACCTCGCCGTTTCCCGTGGCCGTGGACTCTCATTAAAGGGTAAATGAGCTATCATCTTGTTGTTTTTTATTTTCAGTTAGCTCATACTTCAGGCTGAAAGGTAATGGTCAGATCAGCTGCTTGCTGGCAGCCCTAATAAGAACACAAACTGTTTGAGAGTTTCTGTAAAGAGAGATTTTTTTCCTACAAATAAAAAGATAATTTTATTTGGTCATAATTTGTCTGTAGCTTATTTTGATTTTAAATAAATCGTGAAAAAATCGTATCGTGAACAAAAAATCGTGACTCGAATCGAGTCGTGAGTTGAGTGTATCGTTACATCCCTATTAGCCACTAAGAATTAAATACATGATCATTGTTAACATGTTAATGTTAACCTGCTAAAGCTAATTAGTATTAGCCACTAGGAATTAAATACCTGTTAATGTTAACATGCTAATGTTAAGTGCTAGCACGTCAGTGCTAGCCCATAATTTTTAGTCACTAAGAATACATGCTAATGTTAATATGGTAATATTAATTGTAAGCGCGCCAAAGACAGCAGAGCAGCTAGCGCGTTAGCTCTAGCTGTAAAGACATGCTAACTGCTAACATTAGCGGCCAAAGCTAAAATTACTGCAAATGGTAATTGCTAGCGCGTCAACACTAGCAATTAGCATTAGCCACGAATAACCAAATACATGCTACTTGCTAATATGCTAATGCTAAAATGCTAATGTTAATTAGCACTAGCCACAAAGAATTAAATACATGCTAATTCTAACATGTTAATGTTAATTGTTAGCCGTCTGCGCTAGCAATGAGCATTAGCCAGGAAGAATTAAATACATGATCATTGCTAACATGTTAATGTTAACATGCTAATGTTAATTAACATTAGCCACTAGGAATTAAGTACATGATCATTGCTAACATGTAATTGTTAACATGCTAATGTTAATTAGCATTTGCCATTAAGAATTAAATACATGATCATTGCTAACATGTTAATGTTAACATGCTAATGTTAATTAACATTAGCCACTAGGAATTAAGTACATGATCATTGCTAACATGTTATTGTTAACATGCTAATGTTAATTAGCATTTGCCACTAAGAATTAAATACATGATCATTGCTAACATGTTATTGTTAACATGCTAATGTTAATTAGCATTAGCCACTAAGAATTAAATACATGATCATTGTTAACATGTTAATGTTAACCTGCTAAAGCTAATTAGCATTAGCCACTAAGAATGAAATATCTGATCATTGCTAACATGTTAATGTTAACCTGCTAAAGTTAATTAACATTAGCCATTAAGAATTAAATACATGATCATTGCTAACATGTTAATGCTAACATGCTAATGTTAATTGCTAGCACGTTAGTGCTAGCCACTCATTTTCAGTCATTAAGAATACATGCTAATGTTAACATGCTAATGTTAAGTGCTAGCACGTCAGTGCTAGCCCATAATTTTTAGTCACTAAGAATACATGCTAATGTTAATATGGTAATATTAATTGTTAGTGCGCCAAAGACAGCAGAGCAGCTAGCGCGTTAGCACTAGCTGTAAAGACATGCTAACTGTTAACATTAGCAGCCAAAGCTAAAATTACTGCAAATGGTAATTGCTAGCGCGTCAACACTAGCAATTAGCATTAGCCACTAAGAATTTATTACATGACAACTGCTAACATGCTAAGCTACTTGCTAGCACGTCAGCGCTAGCAATTACCCTTAGCCACGAATAACCAAATACATGCTACTTGCTAAAATGCTAATGCTAACATGCTAATGTTAATTAGCACTAGCCACAAAGAATTAAATACATGCTAATTCTACCATGTTAATGTTAATTATTAGCCATCTGCGCTAGCAATGAGCATTAGCCACGAAGAATTTAATACATGATCATTGCTAACATGTTAATGTTAATTAACATTAGCCACTAGGAATTAAGTACATGCTCATGTTAACATGCTAAAGCTAACCTGCTAATGATAATTGCTAGCGCGTTGTCTGTCTAAAATGACAGACAATGACAGCAGAGCAGCTAGCGTGTTAACGTTTAGCATTAGCCATTAAGTATTAAATAAATGCTAATGTTAACATGCTAATGTTAACATGCTAATGTTAACATGCTAATGCTAACCTGGTAATGGTAACCTGCTAATGCTTATTGATTACTATTAACCACTAAGAATTAAATACATGCTCATTGATAAAATGCTAATGCTAGCATGCTAATGTTAACTGCTAGCACGTTAATGCTAGCCACTCATTTTCAGTCAGTAAGAATACATGTTAATTGCTAGCACGTCAGAGACAGCAGAGCAGCTAGCTCATTAGCGTTAGCTGTAAAGACATGCTAACTGGTAACATTAGCGGCCAATGCTAAAATTAATGCAATTGCTAACATATTAATTAACATTAGCCACTAAGAATTAAATAAATGCTAATGTGCTCCAGTGTCTAAATAAACATGTTAAGAATGACTATTTGAGGTGTGCTTTTTGACTACAGACCCCCGGCAACAGCCCACTCGTCACTCTCAAAATTTCTGCGGGAATTTTCTAGTTATTATACTTATTATTATTATTCTTACGCCCTTTTTTCGGTTCGCTACTCCTCCCAGAGTTTTTGTCGCACATACACAAAACGGGTATCGAAACGAGCGGCTCGGCCGGGACATGTGTGCTATGTCTTTTCTAAGAGTTTCGGCAAACGGTTTTGCCAAAAATCCAGAAAAACAAAGCCAAAAAAATGAATTGGTGTGTATTGCGAGAACTCTCCAGACCTAGAGTGCGTGATGTCATCGCTAGAGTGGAGGGGGAGAGAAAAAGTCGTCGAAAAATAAATTTGTAAACTGCGACTGTGGCCGCAAATGCCCCACTACAGACACGATTATCCCCTTAAATGTAGGAAAATTCGAGGTGATCGCAGTGATAACACTGTTAAAGCTGTCTCCTATATAGTTTTGGCTCCATACAGGCTAATTGATCGAGTACCTCCCTCCACAGCCTCATAGACTTCCATGTTATTTTGAGCCGAGAATTTTCTAGAAGACGCAGGGAGCAATTGTGCTTTCTCTAAGTCCTACGGCCAAAGTTTATACAATTTCCGCCTGAAACTTGGCACAGACATTATACACAAGACGAGCATTCTTCTGGTCATTTCAGATTTTGGTTTGATTATAGGGTTTTTTTGGCCACCTTCGAGGGGGATCATTCAGACATATACTGTGCATCTCAGTGGGACAGAGGCTGCATGCAGCACCTGTGACTAATTACTTTGAGCTGCAGCTCACCCTGGTTGCTTGGCAACATCAAGCATGCATCTCTCACAAACACAAACACATAGACAGACAGGCAGACACACACACACACAGAACAAGCACACATGTATTTAATTCCTAGGAGGAGAGGGGGGAGGGGCCAGCAGAACCTGAGCGGCGGCCATTTTAGTAGTTCTTGGCACTTAATTTGAACCTGTCTGTGTAAAATGGCAGACAGAGACAGCAGAGCGTTAGCGCAAGCTGTAAAGACATGCTATTTGCAAACATTTGCTAACATTAGCGACCAATGCTAAAATTTGTGCTAATTAACATTAGCCACTAGGAATTAAATACATCTTGATTACTAACATGTTAATGTTAACACGCTAATGCTAACTGCTAGCACATCAGCGTTATCATGCTAATGCTAACACGCTAATGCTAACATGCTAATGCTAACATGCTAATGCTAACATGCTAATGTTAACTGCTAGCGCATCACCGTTAACATGCTAATGCTAACATGCTAATGCTAACATGCTAATGCTTACTGCTAGCGTATCAGCGTTAACATGCTAATGCTAACATGCTAATGTTAACATGCTAATGCTAACATGCTAATGCTAACATGCTAATGTTAACTGCTAGCGTATCAGTGTTTACATGCTAATGCTAAAATGCTAATTGCCAACATGCTAATGCTAACATGCTAATGCTAACTGCTAGCGTATCAGTGTTAACATGCCAGCGTTAACATGTTAATGTTAACATGTTAATGCTAACATGCTAATGTTAACATGCTAACTGCTAATACTGAATTTGCTGAGCAGTGTCAGTAATAATGCATGGGGAGGACGGGGCCAGAGTCAGGCACACTCAAAATTTCTTTAGAAATTTTTCTAGTTATTATACTTATTATTATTGAGTGTGCCTGAAAGCGCACACTATATGTTATCCACCGCGCTTATTCTTATTATTATTGAGTGTGCCTGAAAGCGCACACTATATGTTATCCACCGCGCTTATTGAGTGTGCGTGCAAAGCGCACACTATATGTTATCCACCGCGCTTATTGAGTGTGCCTGAAAGCGCACACTATATGTTATCCACCGCGCTTATTCTTATTATTCTTACGCCCTTTTTTCGGTTCGCTACTCCTCCCAGAGTTTTTGTCGCACATACACAAAACGGGTATCGAAACGAGCGGCTCGGCCGGGACATGTGTGCTATGTCTTTTCTAAGAGTTTCGGCAAACGGTTTTGCCAAAAATCCAGAAAAACGAAGCCAAAAAAATGAATTGGTGTGTATTGCGAGAACTCTCCAGACCTAGAGTGCGTGATGTCATCGCTAGAGTGGAGGGGGAGAGAAAAAGTCGTCGAAAAATAAATTTGTAAACTGCGACTGTGGCCGCAAATGCCCCACTACAGACACGATTATCCCCTCAAATGTAGGAAAATTCGAGGTGATCGCAGTGATAACACTGTTAAAGCTGTCTCCTTTATAGTTTTGGCTCCATACAGGCTGATTGATCGAGTACCTCCCTCCACAGCCTCATAGACTTCCATGTTATTTTGAGCCGAGAATTTTCTAGAAGACGCAGGGAGCAATTGTGCTTTCTCTAAGTCCTACGGCCAAAGTTTATACAATTTCCGCCTGAAACTTGGCACAGACATTATACACAAGACGAGCATTCTTCTGGTCATTTCAGATTTTGGTTTGATTGTAGGTTTTTTTTGGCCACCTTCGAGGGGGATCATTCAGACATATACTGTGCATCTCAGTGGGACAGAGGCTGCATGCAGCACCTGTGACTAATTACTCTGACCTGCAGCTCACCCTGGTTGCTTGGCAACATCAAGCATGCATCTCTCACAAACACAAACACATAGACAGACAGGCAGACACACACACACACACACACACAGAACAAGCACACATGTATTTAATTCCTAGGAGGAGAGGGGGGAGGGGCCAGCAGAACCTGAGCGGCGGCCATTTTAGTAGTTCTTGGCACTTAATTTGAACCTGTCTGTGTAAAATGGCAGACAGAGACAGCAGAGCGTTAGCGCAAGCTGTAAAGACATGCTATTTGCAAACATTTGCTAACATTAGCGACCAATGCTAAAATTTGTGCTAATTAACATTAGCCACTAGGAATTAAATACATCTTGATTACTAACATGTTAATGTTAACACGCTAATGCTAACTGCTAGCGCATCAGCGTTATCATGCTAATGTTAACATGCTAATGCTAACATGCTAATGCTAACATGCTAATGTTAACATGCTAACTGCTAGCGCATCACCGTTAACATGCTAATGCTAACATGCTAATGCTAACATGCTAATGCTAACATGCTAATGCTAACTGCTAGCGTATCAATGTTAACATGCTAATGCTAACATGCTAATGCTAAAATGCTAATGCTAACATGCTAATGCTAACATGCTAATGTTAACTGCTAGCGTATCAGTGTTAACATGCTAATGCTAAAATGCTAATTGCCAACATGCTAATGCTAACAAGCTAATGCTAATGCTACATGCTAATGCTAACATGCTAATGCTAACTGCTAAGCATATCAGTGTTTAACATCTAATGCTAACATGCTAATGCTAAAAATGCTAATGCTAACATGCTAAGGTTAACTGCTAGCGTATCACTGTTAACATGCTAATGCTGAAAATGCTAATTGCCAACATGCTAAGGTAACATGCTAATGCTAACTGCTACGTATCATTTTAACATGCAGCGTTAACAGGCTATGCTAATTCATGCTAATGTTAACATGCTAATCTAAACATGCTAACTGCTAATACTGAATTTGCTGAGCGTGTCAGTATAAATGCATGGACACGGGCCAGAGTCCAGGCACACTTCCAAAATTTCTTTAGAAATTTTCTAGTTGAGTGTGCCTGAACAGCGCACACTAGATGTTATCCAACGCGCTTATTCTTTTTATTATTATTTTCTTACGCACGTTTTTTTGTGTCGCTACCTTCCTCCAGAGTTTTTGTCGCACATACACAAAACGGGTATCGAAACGAGCGGCTCGGCCGGGACATGTGTGCTATGTCTTTTCTAAGAGTTTCGGCAAACGGTTTTGCCAAAAATCCAGAAAAACGAAGCCAAAAAAATGAATTGGTGTGTATTGCGAGAACTCTCCAGACCTAGAGTGCGTGATGTCATCGCTAGAGTGGAGGGGGAGAGAAAAAGTCGTCGAAAAATAAATTTGTAAACTGCGACTGTGGCCGCAAATGCCCCACTACAGACACGATTATCCCCTTAAATGTAGGAAAATTCGAGGTGATCGCAGTGATAACACTGTTAAAGCTGTCTCCTATATAGTTTTGGCTCCATACAGGCTAATTGATCGAGTACCTCCCTCCACAGCCTCATAGACTTCCATGTTATTTTGAGCCGAGAATTTTCTAGAAGACGCAGGGAGCAATTGTGCTTTCTCTAAGTCCTACGGCCAAAGTTTATACAATTTCCGCCTGAAACTTGGCACAGACATTATACACAAGACGAGCATTCTTCTGGTCATTTCAGATTTTGGTTTGATTGTAGGTTTTTTTTGGCCACCTTCGAGGGGGATCATTCAGACATATACTGTGCATCTCAGTGGGACAGAGGCTGCATGCAGCACCTGTGACTAATTACTCTGACCTGCAGCTCACCCTGGTTGCTTGGCAACATCAAGCATGCATCTCTCACAAACACAAACACATAGACAGACAGGCAGACACACACACACACACACACACACACAGACAGAACAAGCACACATGTATTTAATTCCTAGGAGGAGAGGGGGGAGGGGCCAGCAGAACCTGAGCGGCGGCCATTTTAGTAGTTCTTGGCACTTAATTTGAACCTGTCTGTGTAAAATGGCAGACAGAGACAGCAGAGCGTTAGCGCAAGCTGTAAAGACATGCTATTTGCAAACATTTGCTAACATTAGCGACCAATGCTAAAATTTGTGCTAATTAACATTAGCCACTAGGAATTAAATACATCTTGATTACTAACATGTTAATGTTAACACGCTAATGCTAACTGCTAGCGCATCAGCGTTATCATGCTAATGCTAACATGCTAATGCTAACTTGCTAATGCTAACATGCTAATGTTAACATGCTAATGGTAACTGCTAGCGCATCACCGTTAACATGCTAATGCTAACATGCTAATGATAACATGCTAATGCTAACATGCTAATGCTAACTGCTAGCGTATCATTGTTAACATGCTAATGCTAACATGCTAATGCTAAAATGCTAATGCTAACATGCTAATGCTAACATGCTAATGTTAACTGCTAGCGTATCAGTGTTAACATGCTAATGCTAACATGCTAATGCTAAAATGCTAATGTTAAAATGCTAATGCTAACATGCTAATGTTAACTGCTAGCGTATCATTGTTAACATGCTAATGCTAAAATGCTAATTGCCAACATGCTAATGCTAACATGCTAATGCTAACAAGCTAATGTTAACATGCTAATGCTAACATGCTAATGCTAACTGCTAGCGTATCAGTGTTAACATGCCAGCGTTAACATGCTAATGCTAACATGCTAATGTTAACATGCTAATGCTAACATGCTAATGTTAACATGCTAACTGCTAATACTGAATTTGCTGAGCAGTGTCAGTAATAATGCATGGGGACGACGGGGCCAGAGTCAGGCACACTCAAAATTTCTTTAGAAATTTTTCTAGTTATACTTATTATTATTATTCTTACGCCCTTTTTTCGGTTCGCTACTCCTCCCAGAGTTTTTGTCGCACATACACAAAACGGGTATCGAAACGAGCGGCTCGGCCGGGACATGTGTGCTATGTCTTTTCTAAGAGTTTCGGCAAACGGTTTTGCCAAAAATCCAGAAAAACGAAGCCAAAAAAATGAATTGGTGTGTATTGCGAGAGCTAGAGTGCGTGATGTCATCGCTAGAGTGGAGAGGGGAGAGAGCAATCAGTGAAAAAATAAAACGGATTTCACTACCCTGGCCTCAAATGCCCCACTACAGACACGATTCATACATCGAAACGTAGGAAAATTTGTTTTAATCACTCAAATTCGCCTGCCAAAGCTGTCAGACATATAGTTTTGGCTCCGTACAGGCTAATTGATCGACTACTCCCGCCAACAGCCTCATATACTCCCATGTTATTTTGAGCCGAGAATTTTCTAGAAGACGCAGGGAGCAATTGTGCTTTCTCTGAGTCCTACGGCCAAAGTTTATACAATTTCGCCTGAAACTTGGCACAGACATTATACACAAGACGAGCATTCTTCTGGTCATTTCAGATTTTGGTTTGATTATAGGTTTTTTTTGGCCACCTTCGAGGGGGATCATTCAGACATATACTGTGCATCTCAGTGGGACAGAGGCTGCATGCAGCACCTGTGACTAATTACTCTGACCTGCAGCTCACCCTGGTTGCTTGGCAACATCAAGCATGCCTTTGACTAACTTTTTTGAAGTCTCTGTATGATGTCAGACTATCAAGACTACATCTTTAATGTCGGCCATTTTATCCTTGTCTCTCACAAACACAAACACATAGATAGAGAGACAGACACACCACACACAGGCAGACAGACAGGCAGACGCACACACACACACACACACACACATACAGAACAAGCACACACACACACACACCACACACAGGCAGACAGACAGGCAGACGCACACACACACACACACACACATACAGAACAAGCACACACACACACACACACACACACACAGACAGAACAAACACACACAGACAGCTCAGACAGCTAAAATACTAATGCTAACTGCTAGCGCTTCAGCGTTAAAATGCCAATGCTAACATGCTACTGCTAACATGTTATTGCTAACATGCCAGCGTTAACATGCTAATGCTAACATGCTAATGTTAACATGCTAATGTTAACTGCTAGAGCATCAGCGTAAAAATGCTAATGGTAACATGCTAATGCTAACATGCTAATATTAACATGGTAACTGCTAGCGCATCAACGTTAAAATGCTAATGTTAACATGCTAATGCTAACATGCTAATGTTAACATGCTAATGCTAACATGCTAATGCTAACTGCTAGCGCATCATCGTTAACATGCTAATGCTAACATGCTAATGTTAACATGCTAATGTTAACTGCTAGAGCATCAGCGTAAACATGCCAATGCTAACATGCTACTGCTAACATGCTAATGCTAACATGCTAATGTTAACGTGCTAATGCTAACATGCTAATGCTAACTGCTAGCGCATCATCGTTAACATGCTAATGCTAACATGCTAATGCTAACATGCTAATGTTAACATGCTAATGTTAACTGCTAGAGCATCAGCGTAAACATGCTAATGCTAACATGCTAATGCTAACATGCTAATGCTAACATGCTAACATGCTAATGCTAACTGCTAGCGTATCACTGTTAACATGCTAATGCTAACATGCTAATGCTAACCGCTAATGCTAACATGCTAATGCTAACTGCTAGCGCATCACCGGTAAAATGTTAATGCTAACATGCTAATGCTAGCATGCTAATGCTAACTTCTAGCGTATCAGTGTTACCATGCTAATGCCAACATGCTAATGCTAACATGCTAATGCTAACACGCTAATGCTAACATGCTAATGCTAACATGCTAATGCTAACATGCTAATGTTAACATGCTAACTGCTAATACTGAATTTGCTGAGCAGTGTCAGTAATAATGCATGGGGACGACGGGGCCAGAGTCACGCACACTCAAAATTTCTTTAGAAATTTTTCTAGTTCTTCTTCTTATTATTATTATTCTTACGCCCTTTTTTCGGTTCGCTACTCCTCCCAGAGTTTTTGTCGCACATACACAAAACGGGTATCGAAACGAGCGGCTCGGCTGGGACATGTGTGCTATGTCTTTTCTAAGAGTTTCGGCAAACGGTTTTGCCAAAAATCCAGAAAAACGAAGCCAAAAAAATGAATGGATGTGTATTGGGAGAACTCTCCAGACCTAGAGTGCGTGATGTCATCGCTAGAGTGGAGGGGGAGAGAAAAAGTCGTCGAAAAATAAATTTGTAAACTGCGACTGTGGCCGCAAATGCCCCACTACAGACACGATTATCCCCTCAAATGTAGGAAAATTCGAGGTGATCGCAGTGATAACACTGTTAAAGCTGTCTCCTTTATAGTTTTGGCTCCATACAGGCTAATTGATCGAGTACCTCCCTCCACAGCCTCATAGACTTCCATGTTATTTTGAGCCGAGAATTTTCTAGAAGACGCAGGGAGCAATTGTGCTTTCTCTGAGTCCTACGGCCAAAGTTTATACAATTTCCGCCTGAAACTTGGCACAGACATTATACACAAGACGAGCATTCTTCTGGTCATTTCAGATTTTGGTTTGATTGTAGGTTTTTTTTGGCCACCTTCGAGGGGGATCATTCAGACATATACTGTGCATCTCAGTGGGACAGAGGCTGCATGCAGCACCTGTGACTAATTACTCTGACCTGCAGCTCACCCTGGTTGCTTGGCAACATCAAGCATGCATCTCTCACAAACACAAACACATAGACAGACAGGCAGACACACACACACACAGAACAAGCACACATGTATTTAATTCCTAGGAGGAGAGGGGGGAGGGGCCAGCAGAACCTGAGCGGCGGCCATTTTAGTAGTTCTTGGCACTTAATTTGAACCTGTCTGTGTAAAATGGCAGACAGAGACAGCAGAGCGTTAGCGCAAGCTGTAAAGACATGCTATTTGCAAACATTTGCTAACATTAGCGACCAATGCTAAAATTTGTGCTAATTAACATTAGCCACTAGGAATTAAATACATCTTGATTACTAACATGTTAATGTTAACACGCTAATGCCAACTGCTAGCGCATCAGCGTTATCATGCTAATGCTAACATGCTAATGCTAATTAACATTAGCCACTCGGAATTAAACACATGTTAATTACTAACATGTTAATGCTAACATGCTAATGCTAACATGCTAATGCTAACATGCTAATGCTAACACGCTAATGCTAACATGCTAATGCTAACATGCTAATGTTAACATGCTAATGCTAACTGCTAGCGCATCACCGTTAAAATGCTAATGCTAACATGCTAATGCTAACTGCTAGCGTATCATTGTTAACATGCTAATGCTTACATGCTAATGCTAAAATGCTAATGCTAACATGCTAATGCTAACATGCTAATGTTAACTGCTAGCGTATCAGTGTTAACATGCTAATGCTAACATGCTAATGCTAAAATGCTAATGCTAACATGCTAATGCTAACTGCTAGCGTATCATTGTTAACATGCTAATGCTTACATGCTAATGCTAAAATGCTAATGCTAACATGCTAATGCTAACATGCTAATGTTAACTGCTAGCGTATCAGTGTTAACATGCTAATGCTAACATGCTAATGCTAAAATGCTAATGCTAACATGCTAATGCTAACATGCTAATGTTAACTGCTAGCGTATCATTGTTAACATGCTAATGCTAAAATGCTAATTGCCAACATGCTAATGCTAACATGCTAATGCTAACAAGCTAATGTTAACATGCTAATGCTAACATGCTAATGCTAACTGCTAGCGTATCACTGTTAACATGCCAGCGTTAACATGCTAATGCTAACATGCTAATGCTAACATGCTAATGTTAACATGCTAACTGCTAATACTGAATTTGCTGAGCAGTGTCAGTAATAATGCATGGGGACGACGGGGCCAGAGTCAGGCACACTCAAAATTTCTTTAGAAATTTTTCTAGTTGAGTGTGCCTGAAAGAGCACACTCTTTAAAACCTCTCGGGCTTATTCTTATTATTATTATTATTATTATTATTATTCGTCTTCCGTTTCTTCCGTGTTTTTTTCGGTTCGCTTCTCCTCCCAGAGTTTTTGTCACACATACACAAAACGGGTATCAAAACGAGCGGCTCGGCCGGGAATCGATGGCTAAGACTTTTCTAAGAGTTTCGGCAAACGGTTTTGCCAAAAATCCAGAAAAACGAAGCCAAAAAAATGAATTGGTGTGTATTGCGAGAACTCTCCAGACCTAGAGTGCGTGATGTCATCGCTAGAGTGGAGAGGGGAGAGAACAATCAGTGAAAAAATAAAACGTATTTCACTACTCTGGCCTCAAATGCCCAGCTACAGACATGATTATCCCCTTAAAATGTAGGAAAATACGAGGTGATCGCAGTGATAACACTGTTGAAGCTGTCTCCTTTATAGTTTTGGCTCCATACAGGCTGATTGATCGAGTACCTCCCTCCACAGCCTCATAGACTTCCATGTTATTTTGAGCCGAGAATTTTCTAGAAGACGCAGGGAGCAATTGTGCTTTCTCTAAGTCCTACGGCCAAAGTTTATACAATTTTCTCCTGAAACTTGGCACAGACATTATACACAAGACGAGCATTCTTCTGGTCATTTCAGATTTTGGTTTGATTGTAGGGTTTTTTTGGCCACCTTCGAGGGGGATCATTCAGACATATACTGTGCATCTCAGTGGGACAGAGGCTGCATGCAGCACCTGTGACTAATTACTCTGACCTGCAGCTCACCCTGGTTGCTTGGCAACATCAAGCATGCATCTCTCACAAACACAAACACATAGACAGACAGGCAGACACACACACACACAGAACAAGCACACATGTATTTAATTCCTAGGAGGAGAGGGGGGAGGGGCCAGCAGAACCTGAGCGGCGGCCATTTTAGTAGTTCTTGGCACTTAATTTGAACCTGTCTGTGTAAAATGGCAGACAGAGACAGCAGAGCGTTAGCGCAAGCTGTAAAGACATGCTATTTGCAAACATTTGCTAACATTAGCGACCAATGCTAAAATTTGTGCTAATTAACATTAGCCACTAGGAATTAAATACATCTTGATTACTAACATGTTAATGTTAACACGCTAATGCTAACTGCTAGCGCATCAGCGTTATCATGCTAATGCTAACATGCTAATGCTAAGTAACATTAGCCACTCGGAATTACACACATATTAATTACTAACATGTTAATGCTAACATGCTAATGCTAACATGCTAATGCTAACATGCTAATGCTAACTGCTAGCACATCAGTGTTAACATGCTAATGCTAACATATTAATGCTAACATGCTAATGTTAACATGCTAATGCTAACATGCTAATTTTAACTGCTAGTGCAATTCCGTTAACATGCTAATGCTAACATGCTAATGGTAATATGCTAATGCCAACATGCTAATGCTAACACGCTAATGCTAACATGGTAATGCTAACTGGTAGCGCATCACAGTTAACATGCTAATGCTAACATGCTAATGCTAACATGCTAATGCTAACTGCTAGCGTATCAGTGTTAACATGCTAATGTTAACATGCTAATGCTAACATGCTAATGCTAACACGCTAATGCTAACATGTTAATGCTAACATGCTAATGCTAACTGCTAGCATATCAATGTTAACATGCCAGCGTTAACATGCTAATGCTAACATGCTAATGCTAACATGCTAATGTTAACATGCTAACTGCTAATACTGAATTTGCTGAGCAGTGTCAGTAATAATGCATGGGGACGACGGGGCCAGAGTCAGGCACACTCAAAATTTCTTTAGAAATTTTTCTAGTTCTTCTTATTATTATTCTTACGCCCTTTTTTCGGTTCGCTACTCCTCCCAGAGTTTTTGTCGCACATACACAAAACGGGTATCGAAACGAGCGGCTCGGCCGGGACATGTGTGCTATGTCTTTTCTAAGAGTTTCGGCAAACGGTTTTGCCAAAAATCCAGAAAAACGAAGCCAAAAAAATGAATTGGTGTGTATTGCGAGAACTCTCCAGACCTAGAGTGCGTGATGTCATCGCTAGAGTGGAGGGGGAGAGAAAAAGTCGTCGAAAAATAAATTTGTAAACTGCGACTGTGGCCGCAAATGCCCCACTACAGACACGATTATCCCCTTAAATGTAGGAAAATTCGAGGTGATCGCAGTGATAACACTGTTAAAGCTGTCTCCTATATAGTTTTGGCTCCATACAGGCTAATTGATCGAGTACCTCCCTCCACAGCCTCATAGACTTCCATGTTATTTTGAGCCGAGAATTTTCTAGAAGACGCAGGGAGCAATTGTGCTTTCTCTAAGTCCTACGGCCAAAGTTTATACAATTTCCGCCTGAAACTTGGCACAGACATTATACACAAGACGAGCATTCTTCTGGTCATTTCAGATTTTGGTTTGATTATAGGGTTTTTTTGGCCACCTTCGAGGGGGATCATTCAGACATATACTGTGCATCTCAGTGGGACAGAGGCTGCATGCAGCACCTGTGACTAATTACTCTGACCTGCAGCTCACCCTGGTTGCTTGGCAACATCAAGCATGCATCTCTCACAAACACAAACACATAGACAGACAGGCAGACACACACACACACACACACACACAGAACAAGCACACATGTATTTAATTCCTAGGAGGAGAGGGGGGAGGGGCCAGCAGAACCTGAGCGGCGGCCATTTTAGTAGTTCTTGGCACTTAATTTGAACCTGTCTGTGTAAAATGGCAGACAGAGACAGCAGAGCGTTAGCGCAAGCTGTAAAGACATGCTATTTGCAAACATTTGCTAACATTAGCGACCAATGCTAAAATTTGTGCTAATTAACATTAGCCACTAGGAATTAAATACATCTTGATTACTAACATGTTAATGTTAACACGCTAATGCTAACTGCTAGCACATCAGCGTTATCATGCTAATGCTAACACGCTAATGCTAACATGCTAATGCTAACATGCTAATGTTAACATGCTAATGCTAACTGCTAGCGCATCACCGTTAACATGCTAATGATAACATGCTAATGCTAACATGCTAATGCTAACATGCTAATGCTAACATGCTAATGTTAACTGCTAGCGTATCAATGTTAACATGCTAATGCTAACATGCTAATGCTTAAATGCTAATGCTAACATGCTAATGCTAACATGCTAATGCTAACATGCTAATGTTAACTGCTAGCGTATCACTGTTAACATGCTAATGCTAAAATGCTAATTGCCAACATGCTAATGCTAACATGCTAATGCTAACAAGCTAATGTTAACATGCTAATGCTAACATGCTAATGCTAACATGCTAATGCTAACATGCTAATGCTAACATGCTAGCGTATCACTGTTAAAATGCTAATGCTAACATGCTAATGCTAAAATGCTAATGCTAACATGCTAATGTTAACTGCTAGCGTATCACTGTTAACATGCTAATGCTAAAATGCTAATTGCCAAAATGCTAATGCTAACATGCTAATGCTAACATGCTAATACTAACATGCTAATGCTAACTGCTAGCGTATCAGTGTTAACATGCCAGCGTTAACATGCTAATGCTAACATGCTAATGCTAACATGCTAATGTTAACATGCTAATGCTAACATGCTAATGTTAACATGATAACTGCTAATACTGAATTTGCTGAGCAGTGTCAGTAATAATGCATGGGGACGACGGGGCCAGAGTCAGGCACACTCAAAATTTCTTTAGAAATTTTTCTAGTTATTCTTACGCCCTTTTTTCGGTTCGCTACTCCTCCCAGAGTTTTTGTCGCACATACACAAAACGGGTATCAAAACGACCGGCTCGGCCGGGACATGTGTGCTATGTCTTTTCTAAGAGTTTCGGCAAACGGTTTTGCCAAAAATCCAGAAAAACGAAGCCAAAAAATGAATGGATGTGTATTGCGAGAACTCTCCAGACCTAGAGTGCGTGATGTCATCGCTAGAGTGGAGAGGGGAGAGAGCGATCAGTGAAAAAATAAAACGGATTTCACTACCCTGGCCGCAAATGCCCAGCTACAGACATGATTATCCCCTTAAAATGTAGGAAAATTCAAGGTAACGCAGTGATAACACTGTTGAAGCTGTCTCCTTTATAGTTTTTGCTCCATACAGGCTGATTGATCGACTACTCCCGCCAACAGCCTCATATACTCCCATGTTATTTTGAGCCGAGAATTTTCTAGAAGACGCAGGGAGCAATTGTGCTTTCTCCTAGTCCTACGGCCAAAGTTTATACAATTTCCGCCTGAAACTTGGCACAGACATTATACACAAGACGAGCATTCTTCTGGTCATTTCAGATTTTGGTTTGATTGTAGGTTTTTTTTGGCCACCTTCGAGGGGGATCATTCAGACATATACTGTGCATCTCAGTGGGAGAGACAGTGCATGCAGCACCTGTGACTAATTACTCTGACCTGCAGCTCACCCTGGTTGCTTGGCAACATCAAGCATGCCTTTGACTAACTTTTTTGAAGTCTCTGTATGATGTCAGACTATCAAGACTACATCTTTAATGTCGGCCATTTTATCCTTGTCTCTCACAAACACAAACACATAGATAGAGAGACAGAGAGGCGTCTGCCTGTCTGTCCCCACACAGGCAGACAGACAGGCAGACGCACACACACACACACACACACACATACAGAACAAGCACACACACACACACACACACAGACAGAACAAACACACACAGACAGCTCAGACAGCAAAAATACTAATGCTAACTGCTAGCGCTTCAGCGTTAAAATACCAATGTTAACATGCTACTGCTAACATGTTAATGCTAACATGCTAATGCTAACATGCTAATGTTAACATGCTAATGTTAACTGCTAGAGCATCAGCGTAAACATGCTAATGGTAACATGCTAATGTTAACATGCTAATGTTAACATGCTAACTGCTAGCGCATCAACGTTAACATGCTAATGTTAACATGCTAATGCTAAAATGCTAATGTTAACATGCTAATGTTAACATGCTAATGCTAACATGCTAATGCTAACTGCTAGCGCATCATCGTTAACATGCTAATGCTAACATGTTAATGCTAACATGCTAATGCTAACATGCTAATGTTAACATGCTAATGTTAACATGCTAATGCTAACATGCTAATGTTAACATGCTAACTGCTAGCGCATCAACGTTAACATGCTAATGTTAACATGCTAATGCTAACATGCTAATGCTAACATGCTAATGCTAACTGCTAGCGCATCATCGTTAACATGCTAATGCTAACATGCTAATGTTAACATGCTAATGTGAACTGCTAGAGCATCAGCGTAAACATGTTAATGCTAACATGCAAAGGTAACATGCTAATGCTAACATGCTAATGCTAACTGCTAGCGTATCACTGTTAACATGCTAATGCTAACATGCTAATGCAAAAATGCTAATGCTAACCGCTAATGCTAACATGCTAATGCTAACTGCTAGCGCATCACCGGTAAAATGTTAATGTAACATGCTAATGCTAACTGCTAGCGTATCAGTGTTACCATGCTAATGCCAACATGCTAATGCCAACATGCTAATGGTAACATGCTAATGCTAACACGCTAATGATAACATGCTAATGCTAACATGCTAATGTTAACATGCTAACTGCTAATACTGAATTTGCTGAGCAGTGTCAGTAATAATGCATGGGGACGACGGGGCCAGAGTCACGCACACTCAAAATTTCTTTAGAAATTTTTCTAGTTAAAAAACTTTTTCTTACGCCCTTTTTTTGGTTCGCTACTCCTCCCAGAGTTTTTGTCGCACATACACAAAACGGGTATCGAAACGAGCGGCTCGGCCGGGACATGTGTGCTATGTCTTTTCTAAGAGTTTCGACAAACGGTTTTGCCAAAAATCCAGAAAAACGAAGCCAAAAAATGAATGGGTGTGTATTGCGAGAACTTTCCAGAGCTAGAGTGAGTGATGTCATCGCTAGAGTGGAGAGGGGAGAGAACGATCAGTGAAAAAATAAAACGGATTTGACTACCGTGGCCTCAAATGCCCCGCTACAGACACGATTTCTACATAGAAACGTAGCAAAATTTGTTGTATCACTCACATTCGCCTGCCAAAGCTGTCAGACAAATAGTTTTGGCTTCATACAGGCTGATTGATCGACTACTCCCCACCAAAGCCTCATATACTCCCATGTTATTTTGAGCATAGAATTTTCTGGAAGGAGCAGGGAGCAATTGTGCTTTCTCTGAGTCCTACGGCCAAAGTTTATACAATTTTCGCCTGAAACTTGGCACAGACATTATACACAAGACGAGCATTCTTCTGGTCATTTCAGATTTTGGTTTGAGGCATACCTTATAGGTTTTTTTTGGCCACCTTCGAGGGGGATCATTCAGACATATACTGTGCATCTCAGTGGGAGAGACACCTGTGACTAATTACTCTGACCTGCAGCTCACCCTGGTTGCTTGGCAACCTCAAATGCCTTTGACTAACTTTTTTGAAGTCTCTGTATGATATCAGACTATCAAGACTACATTTTTAATGTCGGCCATTTCATCCGTGTCTCTCACAAACACAAACACATAGATAGAGAGACAGACACACCACACACAGTCAGACAGACAGGCAGACGCACACACACACACCCACAGAACAAACACACACAGACAGCTCAGACAGCTAAAATACTAATGCTAACTGCTAGCGCTTCAGCGTTAAAATACTAATGCTAACTGCTAGCGCTTCAGCGTTAAAATGCCAATGCTAAAATGCTAATGCTAACATGCTAATGCTAACATGCTAATGTTAACTGCTAGCCCATCAGCGTTAACATGCTAATGCTAACATGGTAATGCTAACATACTAATGCTAACATGTGACGCATTTGCGCTAAAATGCTAATGCTGACATGCTAATGCAAAAATGCTAATGCTGACATGCTAATGTTAACATGCTAATGTTAACATGCTAATGTTAACATCGTAATGCTAACATGCTAATGTTAACTGCTAGCCCATCAATGCTAACATGCTAATGCTAAAATGCTAATGTTAACATGCTAATGTTAACATGCTAATGTTAACAGCTTGAGCATCAGCGTAAACATGCTAATGGTAACATGCTAATGATAATGCTAATGCTAACTGCTAGCTAAAAATGCTAATGTTTATTGCTAGCACGTAAACGCTAGCTGCTCCTGTGTCTAAATAAACATGTTAAAAATGACTGTTTGAGGTGTGCTTTTTGAATACAGACCCCCAGCAACAGCCCACTTGTCACTCTCAAAATTTCTTTTCTAGTACTGAATTTGCTGAGCGCTGTCAGTAATAATGTATGGGGACGACGGGGCCAGAGTCAGGCACACTCAAAATTTCTTTAGAAATTTTTCTAGTTATTATTATTCTTCCGCCCTTTTTTTGTCACGCTACTCCTCCCAAAGTTTTTGTCGCACATACACAAAACGGGTATCGAAACGACCGGCTCAGCCGGGAATCGATTGCTATGATTTTTCTAAGAGTTTCAGCAAACGGTTTTGCCAAAAAATCGCCAACTACGAAGCCAAAAAATGAATGGGTGTGTATTGCGAGAACTTTCCAGAGCTAGAGTGAGTGATGTCATCGCTAGAGTGGAGGGGGAGAGAACAAGCAGTGAAAAAATAAAACGTATTTGACTACCGTGGCCTCAAATGCCCCACTACAGACACGATTTCTACATAGAAACGTAGCAAAATTTGTCGTATCACTCACATTCGCCTGCCAAAGCTGTCAGACATATAGTTTTGGCTCCGTACGCGCTCATTGATCGACTACTCCCCCCAACAGCCTCAAAGACTCCCATGTTAAAAAAGGAGGGAAATTTTCTGGAGGAAGGCAGAAGTAACGTTTCTCTCTCTTGCTCTTGAGGGGCACATTTCTTCATTTATCGACACAAAACAACTATGTAAAACTGTAACTGCTAGCGCATCAGCGTTAACATGCTAATGATAACATGTTAATGTTAACCTGCTAATGATAACTGCTAGCGCATCAGCGGTAACATGTTAATGCTAACATGGTAATGTTAACATGCTAATGCTAACATGCTAATGCTAACTGCTAGCGCATCAGCGTTAACATGTTAATGTTAAAATGCTAATAATGACATGTTAATGCTAACATGCTAATGTTAACATGCTAGTGGTAATTGTTAGCGCATCAGTGTTAACATGTTAATGCTAACATGCTAATGTTAACATATTAATGCTAACATTCTAATGCTAACATGCTAATGCTAACTGTTAAGGCATCATTGTTAACAAGTTACTGTTAACATGTTAATGCTAACATAGTAATGATAACATGCTAATGTTAACATGCTAATGTTAACATGCTAATGCTAACATGATAATGCTAACTGGTAGCGCATCAGCGTTAACATGCTAAAGCTAACATGGTAATGCTAACATGCTAATGCTAAAATGCGAATGCTAACTGTTAGCGCATCAGTGTGAACATGTCAATGCTAACATACTAATGATAACATGTTAATGATAAAATGCTAATGCTAACTGCTAGCACATCAATGCTAACATGATAATGCTAACAGTATAATGTTAACTGCTAGCACATCAGTGTTAACATGCTAATGTTAACATGCTAATGATAACATGCTAATGTTAACATGCTATCGCATCAGCGTTAACATGTTGATGCTAACATGCTAATGTTAATTGCTAGCATGTAAACGCTAGCTGCTCCTGTGTCTAAATAAACATGTTAAAAATTACAATTTGAGGTGTGCTTTTTGAATACAGACCCCCAGCAACAGCCCACTCGTCACTCTCAAAATTTATTTTCTAGTACTGAATTTGCTGAGCAGTGTCAGTAATCATGTATGGGGACGACGGGGCCAGAGTCACGCACACTCAAAATTGCTTTAGAATTTTTTTTAGTTATTATTATTTATTTATTTTATTGTATCGTTTTGTTTATATATATTTTTTTATTTTATTGTTGCAGTTTTTTTCTTGGTTATTTAGATTTTTTTATTTGTATGCAACTGTTCTTCAGTTGTGATTTTTACCTTATAGGCTTTTTTTTTATTTAATTTGTTTCGTTGTTGTAGTTTTATGCTTCTTTTTTTTTCTAATTTAATAGTCTTAATACAACTGCTTTGTTGCCTAAAGAACTGTTCGTTGTTGTCTATTTCTGTTTTTATTTTGCCCTGTGAAGCTCTTTGGGCTGCAATTCTGTATGAAAGGTGCTATATAAATAACTCATGTTGTGTTGTTGCAGGTCAATGAGTCCAGCCCAAGCAGACTTGATGTTCTTGGAGAATGCCAAGAAATTGTCCATGTATGGAGTGGACATCCACCAGGCCAAGGTGAGCACAGGAGTAGTAGTAAGTCATAGTACTTCATAGTACAAATAAAACTTGCAAACACTCAATCAGAGTGAATGTCAGCCTTCAAGTGTTGTTCATGAAAACAAACAGCACAGAGGTAAAAGTAAAAAAAACAAACCATGGCGTGTGTTTGCCCAACACTCCTTTTCTTTTGGCAACTCTGTAATTGTGCGAAGGGATGACACAGAGATATCTCTGGCCGTACCAGCCAGACAGGGAAATGTCTTCTCTCTGCTTAGCATAGCCTGCTGCAACTGTCGCAGTGATTCAATGTTTCATTAAAAACAATAAAACACAGTGCATTTTATTGTGATTGCATACTTACAAGTACAACATTAAACTTGTCAATTATTCCCCCACCCAGTTAGTTTAAAACTGTTGTAGTTTAAACGTGGACATGACCACCATATTTCAGATTGCATAGGGCCCTACTAAGGATGGGGTTTAATAGCATTTTACATAACTTTAATTCAGTTTTGAATCATCATATAGAATCTAAACCCATTTGAAAGACTTCTCGAAAGACTCAGACACTTGCAGTTGTCTGTGATATTGCCACGATGTATAGATAGATAGATAGATAGATAGATAGATAGATAGATAGATAGATATACTTTATTTATCCCAAGCTGGGAAAGTACAGTGCAGCAGCAGCATTACACACAGTGACGATAGACAACATAAGAATAAAAATATAATATAAAAAGTAAACTATACATAATAAAATATCAAAATAGCAATAGTAAATAAAATAAAATATATTGTACAGAGGTATATACAGCAAATTGACAGTGTTGATTTGTGCAAAGCAGGGAAAAATGTGAAGTGACCGTAAATTGTAAATTATGACCTAGCTGTTATTATACAGTGTGATGGCATGTGGCAGGAAAGATTTCCTGTATCTGTCCCTTAGACAGCGGAGCTGTAGCAGCCTGTGGGAGAAGCTGCTCCGCTGTCTGTCCACTGTGTGGTGGAGAGGGTGCTGCTCATTGTCCATGATGGATAAGAGTTTATTCAGCGTCCTCCTCTCCACCACAGTCACAAGAGACTCAAGTCTCAGTCCGAGAACAGAGCCAGCCTTCTTGATGATCTTCTCAAGTCTGTTGGTGTCGCTGGCTCTGATGCTGCTGTCCCAGCAAACAACAGCAAAGAAGATCTCCAACATCTTGCTGCACACGGTGAAGGATCTCAGCTTCATCCCCTTCTTGTACACAGCCTCTGTGTTAGATTTCCAGTCCAGTCTATTGTCAATCACCACTCCGAGGTATTTGTAGTCCTCCACCTCCTCCACCACTTCCCCTCTGATCCTTAGTGGCTGTGAAGGCGTCTTCTTCCTCCTGAAGTCGATCATCATCATCTCTCTGGTCTTGTTGATGTTCAGCCTCAGATGGTTCTGTTCTAGCACTCTACAAATCTGTCTATCAGTGTCCTGTACTCCCCCTCCTCTCCATCTACTATACACCCGACAACAGCTGAGTCATCAGAGAACTTCTGCAGGTGACATGACTCAGAGTTGTACTTAAAGTCGGTGGTGTATAAGGTAAAGAGGAAGGGAGAAAGCACAGTCCCCTGTGGAGCTCCTGTATCACTGACCACCACATCAGACAGCCCACTGCCCAGGAGGAGAAGAAGGGGGGGCAGATGGAGAGGTGATGTGCAGGAGAATGCTGGGGGGTGTTTCAAGCCATTTGGGACAGTGTGGGTGTGTGGGGGGCAGGAGGTGAGCTAAACCTGTTTAAAAAACTGGTTAAACTGGTTAGCTCTGTCCAGGCTCCCTGATGTCTGCCTGTCCTTCCCCTTTATCCCTGTGATGTGCTTCATTCCCGTCCACACATCCTTTACACTGTTCTGTTGGAGTTTGCCTTCCAGCTTCCTCCTGTTGTTCTCCTTACTTGTCCTCAGCATATCTCGGAGTTCGTGCTGCACTCTCCCCTTCTCCTCTCTGTCTCCAGACCTGAAAGCCCTTTTCTTCTCTCAGAAGTGCCTTCAGGTCGCTGGTGATCCAGGGCTTGTTGTTGGAGAAGCACCATACGGTCCGGGCTGGCATGGTGGTGTCCTCACAGAATCTGATGTACTCAGTGATGCAGTCAGTCATGTCATCAATGTCCTCCCCATGTGGCTCACAGAGTACATCCCCAGTCTGTCGACTCAAAGCAGTCCTGCAGTGCTTCCATGGCCTCACGTGTCCACTTCCTCACTGTCCTGGTGTGTTTAGGTTGTCTTCTCACCAGAGGGACATACTTGAGAGTCATCATGACCAAGTTGTGGTCTGATCTGCCGAGGGGGGGGAGGGCTGTGACGTCATATGCATCACTGTCGTTGGCATAGAGAGGATCCAGCGTTTTAATGTCTCTGGTGGGGCAGTCAATATACTGGTAAAAGTTATTTAAAGTATTGTTCAGTGAGGCATGATTAAAATCTCCTGTAATAACCATGAATGCATCCGGGTGTTCAGTCTGTAGTTTAGCGGTGGTGGAGCTGATGACTTCACAGGCTGCCGCTGCATCAGCTGACGGGGGGATGTAAACAGCGACAACAATGGTGGACGTGAACTCCCTTGGTAGAAAATACAGGGATATTCTCACAACCAGCAGTACGGGGTACAAAGACGTTCCTTCACATTCACATGTCTGGGATCGCACCACCTCTCACTTACATACAGTGCAAGTCCGCCACCCTTCTTCTTCTGACTTTTGGAAAAGTCTCTGTCTCCCCGTATCAGACTGTAGCCTGGAACCTCAACGCTGCTGTCCGGGATGTGCGAGTGCAGCCATGTCTCACTGAAGCAAAAGATGCTGCACTCACGGTATTCCCTCTGGGTCTTCACTAGCGCTGTCAGTTCGTCCATTTTATTCCCCAAAGACTTCACGTTTCCCGTTAGGATCGCCGGGACTGCTTGTTTTTGTCTTCTCCTTTTTTTCTCTCCGTTTGGCTCCAGACCTGCAACCAAGGCATCTCCTCCATTGTCACAACTCTTATGAACAGGTTGTGACTGATCAGAAAAACAGACAAAATTAACGAACCGACAAATAAACGAAAGTTTAAAAAACATGACGGGAGCTGCGGCCACAGGCTGTCGCCTCCAAGAGATGCTGGCTGCAGACCTCCACTGTCAGGCACCTCCACTGTCAGGCCCGGAAATGAACGGGATACATTTCAAAATAAAACTGCAGACCTCCACTGTCAGGCCTGGAAATGCAAGGGATATATTTCAAAATAAAATTGTGAATTCGTGAATGCACTTCCAGTTGAATCGTTTTCCTCACAAATTAATTAATCAGTAAACAATGACATAAAATATTTCAATTCCCGGTCTATTGTACATATTGTTTTTATAGAAACTTTTGTTTGGTCAGTGAACACATTTTCTCTTAAGCTATTACTCATATTCATAAGCCAACATCTCATATTCATAAGCCAACATCTCATAAGATGTCACAGGCCTATACATTTTATTGTGTACTATACAGAGTACTTCACTGCCTTTTCATTATCATTTAATTCTGACTTTATTGCACTGCCCTTTTTCTATATATTTGTTTCAATTAGTTTTTCTGTTGTATTATTCTGTATTTTTATTCTTAACCACCATAAATTTCATGTTTGGTTCTATGTCTATGCTAATTATATTCTTGTGCTGCCAGAACACCTAAGGACCACTAAATACTACCCTAAATCTTGAAATCTACAGTATAATCCAAGTCAAATTATTAAGTGATCAATGAGAAAACACACGCACACACACACACACCAAGTCACAACATGATCAAATGTTCTGTAGCCTTTTACTCTCAAAGTCACTCAGTGTAACATTCACAATATGCCTTTTTTTTTGTGTGTGCATTATTTCATCACAAAAAATCCACATGTCGTCAGGGTTGTAAAAGGAAACTTGAATGGCTCCAGGATCGCTTCTCTTTCATTGTCATCCAGTTCTTCTTGCCACAATCTCCCTGTATACTCTCCCTCTCCCTGTACTGTATAGCAGCCTCTGCCTGTTCCTCCTCCCCCATGCTCAGAACGTCAGGCAGGTCCACTTTAGCTGAGAACAGTGGTTTGTTGGCCTCAACCCACTCTGCTGAATGTCTGCAATTATGAAGAATGCGATCTTCAATCGAGTCCTATGGAAAAGACAGAAAGAAAGATGTTTATACCATAGCTGCCACACCAACAGTATCTGACCAATAGATACTGTGAAAAAGCTTACGCCTTCCACCGGTGTGTCCACATCGGCAGGTCTGACGGCAGGTGAGACCTCTGCCTGCTGCTCTTCTTCCTGAAAATATATAGATAAGCAAAATGATCAGTTGTAATATTCAAAACACAAGCTCCAAAAAATTCTTGTAACAACTTCAGGTCAAATAACAATCTTTGCAGTCTCACCTTCCAAGGTCAACATTTTCCATAAGGAATGATACACCACCACTGTCGCAAAAGTGGCATGTCCAGCTGGAAAATGAACAGCAACAAAAAGAAACTCACACTATGTCATAATAAGTGTTTTGTTGTTGTAATTTTGAGCTTACTTTGATTGCATGATTCAACTTACAACAGAAAAGTCATAGGGAGCATCCAATGTGGTGTAAAGGGCACAGAATTACAAATTAATATATAACAAATGATATCTACTACCATCAACATTAAGATGCCACAGTCAATCCCATATGCTTGTCGTGGAAAAAATCCTGGATATCAGAAAAGTCAGTAATGTAATTATTATTTTACAGTATTAAAGTATTAAACTATTAATAAATACATGCATTATACATACTTTATACTCTTACCTGTAATTGTAGTCCAGTTCTCTCTGTCCAGTTGCCAGGATTTAGTGACTTGGATAGGTTTCTAAAAGACAGTTGCATTAAAGATAAATATTAGTCATTCAATTATCAATATGGGCTCTTTTCATGTTTCTTATGCACTTAAACAGGTAATATATCTTAGCTCGTCGAAACATCCTGGAGTGTTGCTTCGTGTTGAGTACGTCCGTGAGTTCAGAAAGATGTTTTCAACTTTGTGACTATGCCCACCTAATGCATGGAGAGTTTACAAAAATGTTTCACAATGTTACATACAAACAAATGCACAGTTACTTTACGTTATGCACTATAAAGTTCAGAATCCTTAGGTGTTGATGTAACCACCATTGGTGAAAGTAAACTTTGAAGTCATCTAGCTTCAAAACGACAACCCAAATGTAACATTCAGTAATTAATGACCTACACCGACTACTATAACGGCACCTATATTGACGATGAACACAAGAAATCATGCATTTACTTTCTGTGGATAATAAAAATCAGAAACTCACTGCTACTCAGAGAATAAGTTCACTCTTCTTCTTTTTTTCGTATATATGCGCTCTCGCTGGTCTCTCTCAAATTTAAAGGGCAGGTGAAAATGACCCTCTCAAAATGTCCTCTACACCTCCCTACCCCCCAAAAGACGTCATCACTTCCGGGCCTGACAGTGGAGGTGCCCGACAGTGGAGGTCTGCAGCCAGGTGCCTCTCGCCGCCTCGCACAGCGCCAGGTCACGAACTGATATATATATATACATACATATACGAACTATATATATACTTTTTGGCTTTTTTCTCTTTTGTTAGTTTTTGTTTTCTTCACTGTGGCTCTGCCCTCTCTAACAGGGATGTTTTTAGAGAGTTTTTGTGCTTTTTGTCGTGTTTTTGTTGTGTTTTTTCTTCATGTTGTTTTTTAAATGCCGCTTCCACCTGGACACGCTGCCTTTGTTTACTCTGGGGAACAGCTGATCACACTAATGCCTGCCGGCATAGAAGCAAGACCAGCCGATATACCAGCTGAACTCTGGAGGAAAATTCCCTGAGGATGCAGAGGAGGGTCGAGAAAACTGTTATTAGATTCTATCCTCCATGTTCATTAGACCCCTACCAGGTTACATATAAAACCAAATGAGGGACAGAATGCTGTACCATGGCTCCTCCAAACACTCATTCAGTCTTGGATTCCCAATGGCAGCATTGCACTCAGAAACCCACTATTTAATGGCTTGTGCTGCACCTCAATGTTTTTGTCTTTTTTTGCTTTGTTGAGCAAAGCACAGCGCACAACAGAGTACACTGCATGGAGTGTGCAAACAAACTATCTGCATTGCAAAGTTCTGCTTCATTTGATGCTTGTTAATTGATGTCAATTGCACACACTAAATGCATCATACAGACAAAGAATGTTTTAAAAGTACATTCAGATGTTCCACTCCAGGTAGAAAATGTGACCGTTGCTATTCTGTTGTCAGCCTGTGGTGACATGCACAACACTATCAATCACATGATCCAAAAATCATTTGGAGCAATTGTTGTGTGTTGTGACTATTCATTTTAAGTTCTCTCAAGAAGGCATAGCTCTCTGAAATCTGCATATCCTATTGACGGTTAATGGATATCTTTCTTTCTGTTTTGGTGTCTCTGTCAGGATCTGGATGGTGTTGACATCATGTTGGGGGTTTGTTCCAGTGGTCTGATGGTTTACAGAGACAAACTGAGGATCAATCGTTTCCCTTGGCCCAAAGTCCTCAAGGTCTCATACAAACGCAGCAGCTTCTTCATCAAAATAAGACCATCTGAGGTACAGTGTTTTTATATAAAAATCCAATTCATTCATTCAAAATATTAATTTATGCCATATATAGCTGTAAAATGTGCTTGTTGTTTAACACTCTTAATTGTTATTTCAATAGGCTTCTTTTAGCAGATTTGTGTTTCTTGTTTCAATAGGTGGAACACTATGAGAGTGCAATTGGCTTCAAACTATCCAATTACAAAGCTGCCAAGAAGCTGTGGAAAGTGTGTGTAGAACATCACACCTTCTTCAGGTCAGATATTGATATTATTTTCTTGTGTCAGTTTGCCCAAATGGTAATGTAGTGTATATTTTATTAAATATGTTTAGTTGCCTGACCCAGAATAAGATTACAAGATCAGTATCAATGTGTTTTCTGGTCAGACTGACCTCCACTGAGATGGCCACCACTCCAAGGAAGTTCCTGGCATTGGGCTCTAAGTTTCGCTACAGTGGTCGCACTCAAGCTCAAACCAGACAGGCGAGCTCTCTGATTGACAGACCAGCTCCTTTGTTCCAGCGCTCTTCCAGCAAGAGGAACTCACGCAGCTTGGATGGAGGTACACTTCAGTTTGTGCCACACATAACGTGTGTGTGTTTGTGTGTAATGTACCATATTTTCCGGACTATAAGCTGCTACTTTTTTCCCATGCTTTGAACCATGCGGCTTATACAAAGATACGGCTTTTCTATAGATTCTTCTTCAGCCACCAGGGGGTGCTCTAACAGGAAGTGCAAAAACAAGACAGGCAGGGAAAGTCAGTGCAAAGAAGAACGTCTAGTTTTTATTTAGCACGAATTATTTTCGCACCCTCACCCCCTCATCATGGAAAGCACACGAAGAAGTTCGTATGATGCAGCTTTTAAGTTGAAGGCCGTCGATCTGGCTATCCAGAAAGGAAATAGAGCTGCTGCATGTAAGCTTGGCATTAATGAATCCATGGTGAGATGTTGGAGACGGCAGCGGGATATAATTAAACATTTACGGTACAAAATCTTTCTGTGTATCCGGTAAATGTCTAATTTCTCAACCTGGATATCGGCGGCCTTTTAGCCCGGTGCGGCTTATATATGTAACTTTTTTTTTTTTTTTAAACTTAGTGGGTGCGGCTTATACATGTAATTTTTATTTATTTTTTTTACTTAGTGGGTGCGGCTTATATTCAGGTGCCCCTATTGTCCGGAAAATGCGGTAAATGGACTGTACTCATACATCACCTTTCTAGTCTAGTCCGACCACTCTCACACTTTTACACTACATATCTCATTCACCTATTCTCACACATTCATACAGTGATGCCATGCAAGGTGCCAACTGCTCATCCATTTTAGGAGCTAACCATTCATACACACACACAGATGGCGCAACCTTCAGGAGCAATTTGGGGTTCAGTATCTTGCTCAAAGGACACTTCGACATGCAGACTGGAGAGGGGATCAAACCGTCGTTCATCTGATTAGTGGACGACCTGCTCTACCTCCGAGCCACAGCCGCCCACAGTGTGGCTGTCATTATGGTATTATTGTGTATTTATCCAGTGGCATCAGGGCCGGTCTTAGCTATGTGCAATGTGGGCGACCGCCCAGGGCGCAGTCTCCATGAGGGGCGCACGAAAAAGAAAAAAACCTTGCCAATTTTCTATACCCCTCATCAAGTTAGCGGAGCGGGCGCCCCCGGGAGCGGGGGGGGGGGGGGGGGGGGGGTGGCAAGGCGGAGGGGGGCGGTGGACAGACTGATCCCAGACGGCAATCTAGGACTAGGGCGCACGGCGCATCTAGGGCGGTGGGGGGGTCGCCCAGGGCGCAAATGTGGCCAGGACCGGCGCTGAGTGGCATCATATCCTGATCTTCACGTTCCTCTTCCTGTTCTGGTTTTATTGTATTGTGAATGTGGAGTGGGAACTGTCCAGTTATCACTTTTGCTCTTTTGCTCCCCATCATTTTAACTATGGGAAGCACACAGAATATAATGACTCCTACAATCAATAGCAGTCCACTGTCGCGGAAATTCAATAAAGACTGAGAACACGATCAGTATTAAATGAGAACTTTATTCTTGGCCAAGGAGAGACAACAGTACGAGTACAACAGTTGCTTGTCTTTAATGGTTTTTATTGTTCCTCAGTATTTTTGTAAGATTACCCTCATCATCAGTATGCATTTGAATAACAGTACAGCATTCTTCATTTATGTAATCTTAAATACAATTAATCACAAATAGATAGTCTGCTAACAAACTGTCTATTAGGAACCTATTTTGTCATAGGGGGAAGCAGCATGTAACTGTTGGCCAATCCCTTTCATTTCAGCAATGGTCCAAATAATTAACCTTTGCTGGTTGTACCATAAGTAGTTGACCTATCCTGTTTCATGCTATGTTTTATGAATTTACCACTGAGCCGACTACAGGGATCCAACCTGTCCCTTGGCCTGGACTGTATCCACAAGAAGCAGAAGCGCGGTAGCCAGGGAGGGCTAACGGCTAAACTAAAGGCTAACCCTTGCAGAACACCACTAAACCCCTCCATTACGAATGACGCCATTACTATGGAGGGGCTAACAACATTCCGGTCGGACAAGAGCTGCCCGGGGTGGTGGTGGTGTTTGCATCTACAGTAACAACAGCTGGTGTAATAATGCCACAGTGGTCTCAAGTCATTGCTCTCCGGAAATTGAGATTTTGACCATATCTCCCCAGGGAATTTACCACCATCATCTTCACTGCTGTTTAATAATAAATGTCACCAGACATTTCAGATACTCAAAGTGTACCTTTTTGAATTTCTCACAAAAAAATATGGTATTACTTATTTTAAAATGGCACTTGACATTAAATTCAATTAGTACCCATTTATCAAAGTATCTGACCCATTTAAGCCTATACCACTAAACATCAGTTACTGTACTCTGGACCCCAATCAGATCAACTCTCAAATGTAACAGAACTCATATCGGCCTCAGTACTTTTAGTCTGTTACCAGTCTCTTTGTTTGAACAGTACCAGTTCAATATGTTCTCTTGGAATTGTCTCACATTCACAGTCCATACAATTTCACCACTCTACTTTTCAGAGTCTATTTTCCCAGAGCTAGAGAAATGTTTGTGTAATGTGAGTTCAACCCATTATCTCAATGTCTGGTGATGCCCACGGTCGCCACATGACTGGTGGGTTGCAGGCTGGTGACATACTCAGGGTGTGCAGGCTCTCTGCACTCGCTTCATTCCATGTTGGCTCACCCAAGGCGTTGTAGGTCAGCATTTGGGGACCGTGCCCGTGTCGCTGTGAGTAGCTGGTCGCTGGTGGAGGGTCAAGATAACCTTCCTCTGATGACTCTTTTTGACTTCCCCAGGCTCTGCAGTGTCGTCCTTACCATCTCTGTTGTCAGTCTCTGCATCCTCTTGAACAGCCGTCGCATCTTCCAGATCAGGGGCCTCATGTCCAAAGCTTGCGTACGCACAAAAAAATGGTGTACATCCTTTTCCACGCTCACGTTCAGATTTATCAAACGTGAAATGATCGTAGAAATGTGTGTGCCCCACGCCAACTTCATAGCTGTCATGTTGTTCCTTTGGCGACACTAAGAGGTGAAGCTGGGAAACTGTTAATGTGAAAACAAGTAGTCATCAGAGTGATGTGCACATCAGAGACACACTTATGAACAATTAACACACCCAGGTGATTGCAATTATATGGGTGGATATAAAAGCATGCGCAATGTGATGAAGAAAATGGTATTAACAATGGCAGCGTTAGCGTTGTTAGAGGACCTTGCAAATGGTGCAATCCGACGTGAGCGAGTATTTAAGGAACGCAAGGATTTACTTGCAAACCATGATAATTGGCTCATAAGCCGATTTCGGTTACCAAGGCCAGTGTTACTGGAATTGTAACGGCAAGGAGCCAGGGGTTGTCTGTGTCCACACAGCTGCTGACCACGCTGGGGTTCCTGGCAACAGGGGCACTCCAGCGGGAGCTGGCCGATCGGTCAGGAGTGTGCCAGTCAACCCTGTGCCGAGCCATGCCAGCTGTGTGGTACGGAATCATCCGAATGTCTTCCTGGTACATCAGATTCCCATACAATGCTGTTGAACAGACCAGCATTAAAGCACAGTTTGCAGCGAGAGCCGGTTTCCCTAATGTAATCGGAGCTATTGACTGCACACACATTGCTATAAAAGTGCCATCACAGGATGAATTTGTTTATGTTAGTAGGAAACATTTTCATTCCATCAATGTTCAAATCATATGTGATGCGCAAATGCAGCTAACTAACATCGTGGCAAGGTGGCCTGGTTCAACGCACGACTCATTCATTATGACTAACAGCATGGTTGGGAACAGGCTGGAGGCTGGCACGGTGCGTGATGGGTGGCTTCTATTCCTTTAATTGTCCCGTATGTAACGCTGGTTTACATACGGGACAATTAAACGAATAAACTCTTTACTTATATAATTTAATATCATGTTTTTGGTTTTCTTTATTTTCTGCTGGTGAAATTAGAGCTGCAGAGCTTTCTAACAAGCCCCTGATTGTCTCCCTGTGTTCAGTATTCTTGTCAGTAAAAGTTGTGTGCACTGATCCCACGGCATTTACAGCCTCACACACACACTACCACTCACATCTTTTTTTTGGTCATATTTATCCCTGTTAACCGGGTACCAAATAGAATCTCCACCTCATTCACTAGAATCTGTAGCTCACACTCTGGACAAAGAGGTGAATCTCAGGTCCAGGGCCTATTTAAATAGATTTGCATATGTAAATGAGTGCGTGAACAGGGAGGAGTTGCATGTGCATTCAATTCCAAGTTGATTGGGATGTACAAAAGAAAGGTGTTTGTATCCATGCCCAGTGTTAATTTTGTCACCCATTTTTCAATTTAGTCTTAGTCTTAGTCTTGTGTCAAAGTTCATTCTTAGTCTTAGTCACTTTTAGTCTTTCACAAATCATTTTTGTGAGTCATATTTTAGTCGACTAAAAGTCTCAAAATTTTAGTCTAGTTTTAGTCAAACGTGAACACAGGGTATTTTAGTCTCGTTTTAGTCAAAACATTTTAGTCTTCTTCTATTTATTTCAGGAATATTTTTTTGTTTATTAATTCCAGTTCACTTGTGTTACACAGCTAACATATTGAGTAAATGTCTTGACTGAATTGAATTGAATGAATTAATCTTCAATGCAACTTTGCTAAGTGTCTTGTCTGTTGTTTCAATACACACTTAATATGCACTTGATTTCATTTTTTAATCTACTAATAGCAAGTAGACCCTATAATGACATGTTCTGTCATCTTCTACATGCAATTGTTAAATTTCAATATAAATAAATTGTTTTTATGCCAGTTGCATCTACTAAAATGTTCAAATTAAAATGAGTCCATCACTGTTAGTGTTTAGACTCACTCTTGACTGTTATGCCATATGCACACATTTTAATAACATCGCACTGACGCATGGTTGGGTCATTTCTGGGTACCCCAGAATGGAAGGCTCTATCAGCTTATCTATAAGAGAGTTCAGTGTCTTTTGGTGGTTCAATGTCCACTGTAAAGGAGTGTTAGGTGGGAGGTTACCTTTCTTCCTGGTGGTGGTCCTGACCTTCTTTCTGTTTATTTGATCAGGTGCTGTCGAGAGAAGCTGGTAGAGAGGCTGTGCTATTCTGGAGAAGTTTGGGATGTATGTTCGGTAGTATGAGAGGAATCCCATCAGCCTTCTAAACTCTCTCACTGTTGTAGTCACTTTCTCCTTTAAGGCTTGGACTGGGGCAATTTCTGATGGGTCCATAGTGTAGCCTTCTCCAGACACCAACCGTCCCAGGAATCTCAACTTCCTCTTCAACACCCCACACTTTCGGGCGCTTAGTTTAACCCCGTGCTCCTGATATCTCTGCAACACAGTTCTCAGGTGCTCGATGTGGTCCTCTAAGCTTGGTCTATGAACCAGATTGTCGTCCAGATACGGTTGACACATGACGTCTCTCAAGCCACGCAAACAGTCTTCCATGTTCATCTGGAATTCTGCGGGCGCCACACTCAACCCGAGCGGGATTCGGACCCACTGGTACAGGCCCCGGGGGATAACCCCTTAAAACCCTAAACCCAACCTCTTACCTTAACAGAACACCCAGAAAATTATCACCACACTCTGAACTAAATTAAATGTACATTAAATATGTAAATAATAATAATAATAATAAAGGTATGTTACGTATGGAGTATGGAGTGTGCTCTACTGCTCCATCAGTGACTTGCAAACTACACATCTAGAGGGTGTTTTGTTGGTGGGGTCTTTAATCAGACCAACATGAAGACAGTTCTCCCCCATTTCCATCAGCATGTGGACTTTGCAACCAGAGGCCCAAACACACTAGACCGAGCCTACACAAACATTAAGGCTACATTCAAGTCAGCCCTCCGCCCCCCACCTTGGCTTATCAGACCATCTCTTTGTAATGCTAGTCCCTGCATACAGGCCCCTGCTCACCAGAGGAAAACCCACTGTGAAGCAGGTGAGGGGCTGGCCTTAGGGATCTGTGTCAGCATTACAGTACTGTTTTGAGTGCACAGACTGCGGCTCGCTTAGCTGTGGCAGACCTGCTTCAAAATTGTCTAGTTCGGTGCTGTAATAAGCCAATGGTGGTTTACTTGTTAGTGTGTCCTGTATCAAAATACCATAGGCATATCCTCCTTTTTCTACAACATATAAAAGAAACATTTTAGTATAGTCAGGGTTCCCCAGTGCTGGAGCAAACCATGAGTCCTCCTTCAGCTCTTACTGCACCTTCTGCTTCCTCAGTCCACTGTAACTAAGCTGAACTTTTGGCTTGTCCTATTGCCTTAGTAAGAGCTCGCAATGTGGCTGCTTTGATATTGTAATCACAAATCCAAGGCTGGCTATAGTCCACAATCCTGAAGAAAAGATAACATGTGGCCTATTTTTTGCAGTTTAGGGGCCTTCATTATGGCCTCAACCTGTAATGGAGCTATGAATCTTTATCTCCACACAATTGTCTCCCAACGCAAAGCGATGTTGTGGGTCTGGATGTAATATAACACGAAAGTACAC
Source organism: Larimichthys polyactis (assembly GCA_018985215.1). NCBI lineage: Eukaryota > Metazoa > Chordata > Actinopteri > Sciaenidae > Larimichthys > Larimichthys polyactis. Next base: position 172,750 of record JAFMOB010000204.1, on the reverse strand, counting down.
TGAACATAAAACAATTACCATTTAGTGTCTGGCGGAATATTTGAGAGCAACGTATGAGGGTCTGGGACAACAGGTGTTTCTGCACTTATAATGGATTTGAGTTTTCTCAAATCATGAACCAGTCTGTAAGCATTCGAATGTGGCTTTTCTGATATTGTTTTCTTAGTTCAGTCCAAATGGCATTACGCCAGCCATTAAACCCCACATGTTCATAAAAGCTACAGATTTTACATTTATACATGACTTTTGTTTATGGGCAGCTGTGTCTCAGGAGGTGGAGCAGGTCGTCCACTAATCAGATGATTGGCGGTTCCATCCCCAGCTCCTCCAGTCTGCATGTCGAAGTGTCCTTGGGCAAGATACTGAACCCCAAATTGCTCCCGAAGGCTGCGCCATCAGTGTGCGAATGCGTGTCAATGGTTAGCTCCTAAAACTGATGAGCAGTTGGCACCTTGCATGACATCACTGTATGAATGTGTGTGAAGTGTAAACGTGCTTTGAGTGTTCAGCAGACTAGAAAGGCGCTATATAGGTACAGTCCATCATTTGTTTTGTTTTTAAAATTAGACCATTGTCTTCTCTCTTTACTCTAGCCATGGTGTCCACTCCTGACAATAAATCCACACGTCCAGTCAGTGCCCCCATTATGTCACCGGTGTCTCCTGGGGAGGCAACTTCACTGTCACCACTGCTACCCACCCTGCATCGTTCTGACCACCATGACAGCTCCACACACAAAGGCTATCACTTTGCTGACAGGAAGGCAGACATAAAGGCAGAGAGCCACCCAGCTGATTACACTAAGAGCCACAGTCCCAGACCCCTGGCGTCCACTCCGGAAATCAAGGTAGAATCAACATTAAAAGGGATTTTTTAAATTATTATTATTATTTCATTGATACCAAAAAGGAAACTTATCCTCTGCTTTAAACGCATCCAAAGGAACAGTGGATCCACTGTCTAGAGACAGGAGAACTATCTTAACATACATGTTTTTAATGGTGGAGGAAGTCCACAGAGAGAGAGACTGCAGTCGACAACAGTGCCAACTACTGAGCCACTGTGCCCAAGGAGGTTAAGAGCACCTATAATCAGAGACCATAGAAAAGAACTTGTGAATAAAAAAATTGTGTTTTTTTGGTAAACTGTCCCACTAGACAAATTAGCAATTTAGTTGCACTGAAGTAGAGTAACTGACCCCAATAGAGTGACTACATTAGTCCTTGAATTCCTGACCTCAAGTTTAAATAATGTCACAGTACTTAGGAGCTCAGAGCTAGTGACTCAAAAGTATGCATACAAATTGTGAGATGAAATCTACTGTATCCAATAAGTTAAATAAGGAGTAATACAATTGTAAAGAGAGCAAATAAATCAAAATGCAGCTAGAAGGAAAGGAATATGCTTTTGTGTAACATGAAGCCATTGTCTACCAACAGGACATTGTTTCATTTCATTTGAACGATTTGAACTGCACGTCCTATCTTTTTAGCAAGAATATTGTCTTTACTTTTGTTAAAAAAATGCTGGTTGTTTCAATTTTTTACATGGACGTTATGTAGGTTACCACACAAATAATTCTGTTCATTTTAGCCAGTATTGACAAAAAGAAAAATTTATATACTCAATTTTTTTATTCTTGAATAAGAATTGTGGAATTTTGTGGAAGGTCTATAACCCTGGTTGTGCTTAGAATTGATTTTGATGTGTGAGCTTTGTCTGTGCTACCAGACAGTGGCAAGGAGAGAGAGGAAGCATTCACCCTCTGTGACCACTACCTATTGGGAAAGAGAGAAAAAGAGCCAGGTTTGTTTGCTTGATGCATGATCAGACTGAACCAGTGCTGGAACCAGTTGAATAATTGCAGGATTCTAAAAATATGCATGTATATTGTCTGTAACAAGGAGAAAATAAACAAACAAAATAAGATAAACCACATTAGGACAATGAATAATGTATGATAACTACCCTAAATTCTGAAATGGTAGCTTTATTTGAGGCCTTATCCATAAGACATTATATTATTATTATTATTCCTAAAATTCCACGTTTATAAAATATTTTATTCACTAATATATCATAGTTAAGAACTTTTCCTGTTTCCTGATTTTTCCATGTTTACCTGCTGATAAATTCAGTATAATGTACTGCACATTTTAATCGCAGTAACTCCACGGTTCTATTTTATTTCTATTTTTTTCTCCAGGTTTTATTTTATTGCTGTTTTTCACATGAAAAGCATTCTAGTCACTAGAATGGGACAAATTATGCATAATATAGATAAAATCCTCTATTACGGTAAATAGAGTTGTATATCATGATATTAATACATATTGTGATGCAATACATCTTACTGAAATGTGAGTTCTGAATGTTGATGACAAATCAAAGAGCACTGTAAAATAAGAATATAATATTGTTATCAAAAATGTTATTAATGAGCAATATTGCAAAAATGCCTTTACACAACCACAGATGTTGAGAGGTTTTTTTAAAATATTGTTTACATGATAAAGTTGTACAGCTCATAGTGTCAGTGTCAGAGGAAGTATTATGTCACACTAAAGTCTTTTAAGCATTTTACCGTATTACAAATGTTTTTGAGTTAAACAGAAACCTGAACATAACTATGTCTTTCCTCTGATGAGAGAACAGCACTCTCCTCAGGACAAAACAAAGATGGAGATGCGAGTGAAGAAGGTTAGCATGCTCCTGAGCCAGTATTCCTGCAAACTCATTGTCCCCGTCTTTGCATGAGTTACACATGAAAAGACTTTTAATTTGCTTTAATCTCTTGGTTGTTTTATGATTTCTGGCTGCTTGTCTTTCTGTAAAGGTTGGTATATTTCCTATTAGCCATATAGGAACTAGTTCTTGGAGCAAGGAGAAATCAATCCATTAAGCAAGTTATTCAGTCATAGTCCATATTCCTACAAAAAGTGTTTTTCTTGTATAAAACCTTCTCCCTCTCCAGTCATAAATATGTGGATATAGTGGTTTACAAAATAACATTTGTAAGAGAGAGGACACATGTTACACATGTTAATTTCTGTTAAGGAAAATAATCACTCCCTCCAGGATTTTTCTTCAGGATTCCAGGATTATTGTGACCAAAATAATGCTTTATTTTGCAGTGGCTTCGTTTAAGAGTGAAGCAACTTGTATCTTTGTAGGGGCATAGTCAGGGTCATTATCAGAAAAAAGAAATCACTATAATCATAATCATCTGGGGCGGTCGGTGGCGTAGTGGGTTAAGTGGGCCCCCTCATGTGTAGAGGCTTCAGTCCTTGCTGCAGCTGGCCCCGGTTCGAATCCCGCATCGGATGGCCATTTACTGCATGTCATTCCCCCTCTCTCTGCCCCCTGCTTCCTGTCTATCTTCAGCTGTACTATCAATAAAAGGCATAAAAGGCAAAAAAAAAAAAAAAAAAAAAAATCATAATCATAAAGAAAAAAAAAGTTGCAGTATAGTGATCATCCAAGTCAAGAACCTTGAGAAAAAGTCATGGTGGGAGCAGACACAACATTATACAAAGTAAACATACAAGATGTTATGTGAGAATTAACAAATCTGGTAACAATATATTGGCAGATATTATTGACATAATGACATAAATAAATATGAAAAGAAACCCTATGGTGGTGTATTTGCAGGTGGTGACTGAAAATATGCTAAAATTTAGTCTGCAACAACCTGGTCAGTTTTGCGGTCAGATGCATTTAAGTTGTACTCTGTACACTTAGGAGGAATATATTGTTTTTTACCTAGGAATATATATTTTTGCAAATTCCTGAAGTGACAAGTAGACACACTGTGACACTCCTCCTGCTGTACACTGCACTGAAGCAGCCTTTGCATGCACGGCATGTGTCTTGACTCACAGTAGAGTGTGACTTCTCACACACGACTGTGCTTAATATGGTGTGCTTAATACCTCACCTGTCCTCCACTGAGCACTCGGAGCTGCAACCCCAGAGATCATTTATTGTTTTTATTTATCCGTGATTTATGTCATCGCCATGGCCAGTGCTGCTAATTGAATTTCAGTGCAAATCAAATATTAAAAATGTTTGAATGAACTATGCATTATTTCCAACAAGCTCTTTCCTTTTCCTCATTTTCCACAGAAAAGAGCTAAGAAACTTGAGGGTGAAACTATTTATATCAGACATAGCAATTTAATGTTGGAGGTTTGTATCTTCATTCTTGAGATACGTGTTCAGCATTTGCATGGATGTTGTGTTGATTTTCTTTTTGCTTTGACACCTTTGTTTGTTATGTAATAACTTATTTATTTGTCTTCAGCTTAACCTTAAAGGCTTGGCATGCAGTATTTTCCTCTCCAATTCTCATGCAAGTAGCTTCACTTCACTTTGCATTGTCATTTCCTATTTGAATCTTTATTAAATACAGTACCAGTATTTCCAAAGTGTAGAAAGTAACAAAAGGGAAGAAAAAATATTGAGTGAGTTCAAACAAGACTACAACCCCTGGCAAAAAATTATGGAATCACCAGTCTTGGAGGATGTTCATTCAGTTGTTTAATTTTGTAGAAAAAAAGCAGATCACAGACATGACACAAAACTAAAATCACTTCAATGGCAACTTTCTGGCTTTAAGAAACACCAAAAGAAATCAAGAAAAAAATCATGGTAGTTAGTAACAGTTACAGGGCAAAATTATGGGATCACTCAATTCCGAGGAAAAAATTATGGAATCAGCCTGTAAATTTTCTTTACCAAAACTAACACCTGCATCAGATTAGATCTGCTCATTAGTCTGCAGTTAAAAAGAAGCGATCACACATTGGAGAGCTGTTGCACCAAGTGGATTGACATGAATCATGGCTCCAACACGAGAGATGTCAATTGAAACAGAGGAGAGGATTATTAAACTCCTTAAAGAGGGTAAATCATCACGCAATGTTGCAAAAGATGTTGGTTGTTCACAGTCAGATGTGTCTAAAATCTGGACTAAGTACAAACAACATTGGAAGGTTGTTAAAGGCAAGCATACTGGTAGACCAAGGAAGACATCAAAGCGTCAAGACAGAAAACTTAAGGCAATATGTCTTGAAAACAGAAAATGCCCAGCAAAACAAATGAGGAACAAATGGGAGGAAACTGGAGTCAACATATGTGACCGAACTGTAAGAAATCGCCTAAAGGAAATGGGATTTACATACAGAAAAGCTAAACGAAAGCCATCATTAACACCTAAACAGAAAAAAACAAGCTTACAATTACAATTACAACATCTTCAAGAAATACAGAAGTTCATGTTGACATTTTGGACACTTTTCTTATCCCATCAATTGAAAGGATGTTTGGGGATGATGACATCATTTTTCAAGACGATAATGCATCTTGCCATAGAGCAAAAACTGTGAAAACATTCCTTGAAGAAAGACACATAAGGTCAATGTCATGGCCTGCAAATAGTCCGGATCTCAATCCAATTGAAAATCTGTGGTGGAAGTTGAAGAAAATGGTCCATGACGAGGCTCCAACCTGCAAAGCTGATCCGGCAACAGCAATCAGAGAAAGTTGGAGCCAGATTGATGAAGAGTACTGTTTGTCACTCATTCCATGCCTCAGTCCATGCCTCAGACACTGCAAGCTGTTATAAAAGCCAGAGGTGGTGCAACAAAGTACTAGTGGTGTGTTGAAATGTTCTTTTGTTTGTTTGTATTGCATGATTCCATTGTTTTCCCTCTGCTTGGTCTAAAAAAGTAACTGTTACTGACTACCACAATTTTTTCATTTCTTTTTGTGTTTCTTAAAACCAGAAAGTTGCCATTTGAAATGACTTTAGTTTTGTGTCATGTCTGTGATCTGTTTTTTTTCTACAAAATTAAACAACTGAATTCCATAATTGCATGAGGACGTCTAGCCTCTTTCCATTTCATTAACATACAACATACTATAGACCTAACTCTCTGACAATGCTCATGCTGTATTTAATGTCTGTCTGTGATTCTGACCTTCTGTTGCCCCAATTACTGTGTGAGAGAGGGATGACATGTTACATTACTACAACATGGAAATGTTAATATTGGTGAATTTCCCTTCTTAAAGCTGCATTGATTAATGTATTTTATGTTGTCATTAATCAAAAGATTACATGTAGTCTAAAAGGGGTTAGCCTCAAGCTTATAGTTGTGTTTCGTACCCAGAAAATATTTGGTTTCTGGGTGCAACCTTAGCCTGCTACTAATGTAACATGTGAAATCCCTCTTCAGGTGTCTTTACTGTATGTGTTTGCTTCTCTGATTCAGCCTTCCACAGAAGTAAAGCATTACATTTATTGATTAGTCTACTTGTTGGCCACTATCACACTGACATTCACAAGGCTGTATATGGATAAAGAAGTGGGCCATTTTGGGATAGCTTGTTAAACGTCAAATCCTGAAGAACAGATCAGTTTCATCTCTTTAGCTGTGATTAGTTTTGAGTTCTGTCCTGCTTCCACACAACTATTTGATCATGACCAATCATAAAAATGCATTCATGGTTAAAATTACATGAGTAAGAAATTCTGAATGATGCAGAAGACTATCCATAGATGAAATAACAACTCTGATAAAACAAAAAATATTTTTTTTTTCAGTATTCAGTGTATGGTGTACCCCTCCTTTTCCTTTGTATGCTTCCTTTGTCCTATCATTGCATCCAGCTGAGTTTGGATGTGCATATTATTGATCGTCGTTGCTTTGGTTCCATCAGACCTGCTCACCATATCCAGGGTTTCCAAAGAAACACGACACCTCTTATGTTACTTGTTGAGTAAACATCTCCTTGTGCTGGCAATAATGAAAGCCATAATCTGTGAGCCAGTTCTCATCAGGAGTCATCCTCTGCACATCTACTGCTTTAAGCTTTTGCCATGACACACACAAGGATCATTTAGAAATTACTTTGAACTCCAAATCTCAGTGACTGCTGCTGGGCTGAAATACTATGGATCACAAATCACAGAAGACTTCTAATGTAGTCTGATTTGTCTGAAAAATATTGTCTTCATGACCTCCCCATGCCATTGGTAATAGACAGCCTTGATCCAGGTGCATCATTTTGAAAATGCTAAACTGAATTAAAGAATAATTTACAACTTTTTCCTAATCTGGGTGTTAAATTAATTTTGGCTAATAGTATCCTTTCTTTATTCATATAAACATTTATTTTCTATATGGTAGTGTGTTCCTTTAACTTTAATTTCTCTCTCTCTTTTTTTATTTTCTATTAGTCTATTTCCTCTCCCATTATTATTTCTCTCTATCTATCTACCTATTTTGACTTTTACATTCTTGTTGAAGGACTTGGATAAGACCCAGACAGAGATCATGCGTCACCATACTAGCATCAGTGAGCTGAAGAGGAGTTTCATGGAGTCAGGACCTGAGCCTCGGCCTAGTGAGTGGGACAAGCGTCTTACTACCAACTCGCCTTTCCGCACAGTGAACATCAACGGCCAGTTACAGCCAGCGGTGAGTCCATCAGCCTGTGCTTGAAGTACACTGTTCACTCTGAAGTAGACATAATTTCATCCACACTGTCAGACTATTTGTGTATCATACATATCTTTGTCTTCTGATGTTGCTATGCTAGCAGTCACCTCTGCTTCCTGACTCTTATTTGACACATGGTCAAATAAGAGATTTTTTCTGGAAAGTCAAACTATTCCTTTAAGTATACTTTTATTTTGTAAATAGTTGTAGCTTGAATAAAAACAGCTCAGTTAATCTGAACAAACTCTTGGTTTAAGCATTGTATGCTAGCTAATTAATTAGTTGGCTATTCACTCCCAATTGTAGATTCAGCTATATTTTCAGAATATAAAACCACTTCAATTGGGACAGTGACTAAAGTAAACATTAAATCCAAGTCACGGCTTTTTAAAGTTTGTGTCTCTAGTGTAACCATGTTTGCTCAAATCCCTCCTAGGGTCATATGTTTGAAAATATTAAAATTGACACTTTCAATTAGTAAGTTATTTCTGCGGACTGAGATCCCGTGACTATAAAGAATTTCTTTCTAATCTGACTGCTCTATGCATATTCCAGAACCCTAATTTAAAATGTTCCCCTGAATTGTGAGCTTAGTTTAGCGTACTGTTTGCAGAGTTTATTCATCTTTGCATCCATTCTTAGACAGAGTGCATGGTTTATCTATTTATTTATTTGTTCACTCGATTCAGTAATCTGTGCTCACATATTTTTTCCCCCATTTGCTTTAATAAAAGCAATAATATGCAAATAACTGCATGATGATTGTTCCTGATTGCCTTGCTTAATTTAAAAAGCCTTTAATAAATAATAAATTTGGATGCTTGCATTTCATCAGATATTGTGCATGCTGGCTCATCATCATAATATCAAATAGAATAACAATTTATTGTTAAATATTAGTTCTAAAAATTTGATTTAAACAGGGTAAGACAGAGCCTTAAAATCATTTTATTGGGTTCTTTGTATGGATAGTTATAAGGTTTAATCAGTCTTCAGGAATCATACTGTTTATCCTTTCTTTTTAAATCTTAATATGTAGAGATCTGCATAAATGAATGCTGTACATATGTGAGGTTTTAAGCACACACACACACACACACACACACACATTAGTGTGTGTGTGAATGGGTGTATAAGAGGCATTAACTTCAAGCCCTCACGGAGACTGCGCCCTGGGCGGTCGCCTACATTGCTCATAGCTAAAACCGGTCCTGCCTGTATTTGTTTACGGGCAAATCTGCCACATGCAATATGGCGGACGCGTTAACGTATCGCAGCAACGGACCAACTGCTCAATGAGGTGTCTATGTATATGTCTATGATCTATCCTAATTAAAAGAGAGTCTATGGCGGAAAGATTGGATAAGGACGGACTTTTAGGGGGAACATTTCATTTTAAAAAGTTGCCCAACAACAAAAACAAGGCAATTTGCACAGTTTGCAAACCCGAATTTAAATTCCACAGAAGTAACACGACTTTAACATTTCACCTCAAAGCAAAACACCCTGCTGAAATTACCTCCACAGGACCTCACCAGTCTACACTACAGGAGTGTGGCACTCGTCAGTATATTTCCTCTTTAGTATACTTCCCTCCTATTTCCTTTTTTCTATTAGCACTGTGCATATGTGCACCTTAAGCCAATAAAATGAATGAATTTAAATATACTTTCTCTGTGTTTATTCTACATTAATTTGATCATTTTACGTAAATAAATATTAATTATAAGCTTCAGTCTCAGAAAAATGCAATTCATTTATTGATAAATTTATTGATAAATTAATTGTGATTAATCGTGATTAATTACAGATTTTTTTGCTATTAATTAGTTAATTTCTTTTAATCGATTGACAGCCCTAATATATATATATATATATATATATATATATATACAGTATATATTGTTTTTCCACAGTGTACTTTAATGTCACCCTCACTGATTCTCCACTTGGTGGTACTGTTGGTTTTCTCTATTTAATTTCACTGCTTTAGCGTTTTTGTATAACTGCATTTAGTTTTCATATTTGCTGACGTGAAGAAAGCACATTTTTGTATATGTGTGCAGGGGAGGATGTCCACAGTTATACCTGCACACAGAGTAGTTGGTGGTGTGTCTGAGGTAAAGGCTAATCTGATGCTTTCCGACACAGGCTGCAGATAGTCAACATTGTCCAGCATTTCTTTATGAGCAATATAAAGAATGGCACCTGGAGGCTATGGCCATGGCATTAACTCTAGCTTCACCGTATTGTGCTCTACAGCGACCTACTGTAGAGGGTTCGGGATCGTTCAAACCAAGTAGTTCATACAAAGAGTTGTCTTATTTAAAGGCAAAGGTAAATGGACTCTGAATTACAACACTTGTAACATTAACCCTTTCACACACATGCTCACATACTGATGGTACATGCTGTAATCAGGAGCAATACAGCACTTCCTATGACCTTTCACTGACGAGACAACCAACTATGATTTGAGCCACACTGCACCACATGGTTTGTATGTGTAAGGCTTGCTTTACACAAATGGGGACCAGGATGCATACTTTGGGACAGTTTTTAAAGGCATTCATGGTGGTGTACTCTGCTACTCACATGAAAGATCACAAAGCTTGTGGGAGATTGAAATCGTGCATACTTTCACTTTATTTTGGAAAAGTTATGAAATTATTTGATGCAGCACCTCCAGAAACCAGATTGGAAAGGTGTAGGGGGTGGGTCGTTCAGGGCTCTTTAACTATATGACAACTACTTGGTTTGAAGAATACTAGTACCTTTATAGGTTCCTTGTCCTGGATCCCGTCCCCTTTAACACTAACCTTGCCCCCTTAACACTGCCTATGGATGGCTGCTGCAAGCTTTGCCATCTTGCTCGATCTGCCAATCAGTCGCATTGCTGGTTTAATCCTAATAATGCATTTGCATGACTCCTGAGCCTGACATGATCAGTAGAAGACTCAAGAGAAAACAATACAGCAAAACAAACTTAAGACCAATAAGTAGTAGCCAGAGGACTGCCCCCCCCCTTTTCATCTGTCTCACCCTTCAATCCTTTTCCCTGTGTTTAACCCTCCTTAGATGCCTTTTCTGTTCTGTATTTTTCTGTATCTCTGCCATCTCAGTCCTCATCCCCTTTTTATTCTCCTTCGAATCTGGGCTTGTTTCCCCATTCAAATCTCCACAAGCAGCATCTTTTCCTGGATGTTCAAACTGAGCACTGGACACTGAAGGTCAAAGCAGAAGGTCTCAGTCCACCCTTTTCCAGTGTTTCCCTCTGGCTCTCAACTCTCCACAATTTAAAGACACAGTTACTGCATGAGGTCCTCCTGTGCAATCACATCTTTCTTTTTAATAATAAAAATCCAGTCAGTACTTTTCTGTTGAAACACTAAAGCACAAATTTAGTAATTTCACATTATTGCTCAATGCTCAAAACAATTCTAATGACGCATATGATATTTATATATATATATATAGAATATATAGTGTAGAAGACTCTACACTGTCAAAATAACATTTTAGCTGCTGTTTATTTTTCTGATTCTTACCATGGAGCATAGACATTTTAATCGTCAGTATACTCCCCTTCCCCTGCTTCCTTTCACTACCTTCTGCTACCGCTGCAGTGTCAAAGGTGCAGTCTTATTAGACCACCTCACTGTGCACACCTCATCTTTTTACACAGAATAGAATCATACAGTGGCTATTTGTTGGCATAGTAACTTAGATAGTAATCATACTTATCATACTGATTAATGATTGGGTTTAAATTGGACTTTGACCACATTCCAAATTTTGGTCATTCTCGGAAAGAGATATACAATATTTTGTCAGTTGCCAAAGCTGTTTGAGATCTTTAGGAAGATAAATATTTTGATGTAATTAGCCATGGCACATAGCCATGCTGTAGCTCCACAGCTCTAGCCTTCAGGCTCCTATTGACACCCTTAGATACTCCAAACCTCATGCAACGTAGCACATACATCGTTTTTCCCTTTGCACAGGTGTAACGACAATGAAATAACACCATATTATGTAAAAACTTAACACAATGTTGAAAATACATTGTGTTAAGTTTTTCGTCCAGCAATAACATGCACATTTTCTGCTGCATCTCAGCTTGAATGAGATGTGAATTAAATTTCCCACCATTTTGTAATATTATTATATAATTTATTAAATACATGGTTATTACAAAATAAGATGGACTTAAACAGTTGCAGTTGAACATTCAAGAAAGTATATTCAGAAGGTGTAAGGTTATATTTTTTTAAGGAAGATATGTCTATGAATATTTTCTTTCTTATATGAGTTTATAACATAGCAGCCACCGGCTTTAAGGCAAATAGAGTGAGAACAGACAAGTTTGTTTTGCGTGACAACTGACATGGATTCTTCATGATTAGTTTTCAGAATTTGTAATACAGTAGTAGCAGCTCAAAAGTTCCCGTTCAAGCTGAAAGCCAGCTGAATGGCAGCCGACTGCCTGCCAAGTTCCATGGCTGGAGTGACCCCCCTCCTTCTCCTGGGCGTGTCTATATTTTACTGTAACTCAACCCATTCATGTAATTACAGGGTATGACCAGGAGATGGCGCTTCTTTCACAGAACTTTTTTACAGTTGTTCTACCTGGAGATGATGTAGCTTACACACCTCATTAGCATTCTCGTTGCTCAACCTTTTGTTTGCACTTACAGTAATGGGCTTTTTGGTCCCCCAGTGTCACAGATCACAGAGCGGGAAAATGCAGCTGGTTTGATTACTGCCAGCATTAGCACGATTAATCTATGGCCACCACTAGTCTTTACATAATTACTGAAGCATCTCTTCTCTTGTGCTCGCGCACTCTCTCTCGCTTATCTGCATGTAAACAACAAACTAACCCTTAAAAAAAGTTACAAAAAACGGTTCATCAGACGTCACGGGGCTGCCAGGCCTGTGTGTCAGTCCTGCCGATACGAGCAAGAGTTGTTGTTTTTTTAAATTAACAGTTTATTTGGAGGGGAGGGCTTGTTGTTGTTGTGCGCGACATAGAGCTGCAGAGACTTAGAAGCTCTTTGGTATGCAGGTATTTACTGTAGTGCACACTTTAGGCCAGGTAAACCATACAAACACCTCATTAGCATTCTCATTGCTCAACCTTTTGTTTGCACTTGATGGGCTTTTTGGTCTCCCAGTGTCACAGATCACAGAGCGGAAAATGCAGCTGGTTTGAGTACTGTATACTATACAGTAGCCTTGTGATTTGAGTGTGCTCATGAACATGAATGACTCCTTTTGATTTTCGTCCATTCCATAGGCTAAATGGCGTGAAGCAGGGGTGTGAAAGATGCCCGCGGGCCACATCCGGGCCACCTAGCTTTTTCATCCGGCCTGCGGCCCATTTTTAATAAAGTATAATTTTATTAAATTTTTTTTTAAATATCGTGACGCAGAGCAGCTTAACACCGCATGTGTAGCCGCGGCTCACTAGAGCGGGCGCTCATGAAGGCTTGGTTCTTTGAGAGCAGGTAGCGGACATTTTGTTTCAATCTTGACACCCTTGTCGGAAAAATGACGCTGAGGAAAAAGAGAAAGGTGGACACTTGAGCGGCCGACGAGGTTTTATTTTCTTTGTAAAGGTTACACATAAGACTATTTAGCCTAGGTTTAGGTCACAACGATCATTGAAGTGAAATCATTTTAATATAATTCAATGGGTTTTGAAAAGATTTCATGAGCCTAAGAGAAGAATATTCCTAAACCCACAAAGAAGCATGATTCAGTTTATTACTTTATACCGTAATAATCAATCATCAGAAATGAAGATATGAGGTTTTCATTTGACAACCAATTTCAGCTTCTGGTGAGGAAAAATTAAATTATGAATTAATTATAAATTAGAATATCGTATTATATCATATCATATCATATATAATATATTATTAAAAGGTAATAAAAGATAAGGTACTAAAGAACAAGCGTGTGCATGTGTATGTGTGTGTAGGAGAGCATGATTGTAAAAAAAAGAAAAAAAAGTTAAGGAAAACATTTGAGCGGGTTAACAGTATGGCAGGCAAAAAGTACACCTTTTGAAATGCTCCTTGTGAGGTTTGAAGTCGCATGGAGAACAGACCAAAACTCTGTATGTGACAGAGAGTGGTTGAGATCCCACCTGGCACAGCTGCGATGCTTCTTTCATCAGAACTATGAAGCAATCCAGGAGCACTGTTGTGGAGAAATTGCTGAAGTCAAAGGTCAATGGTGAGGTCAGGAGGGAAGAAAGTGTTCAGGAGCCTCTGATGTCTTATGCTGTATTTTTTATTGACGCTTGGCCAAGGAGAATTAGAGACACTTTCAAAGTACATCTGAAGTGCTTGAGTCAATTCAATTCAATTCAAGAGTTTATTGTCCAAAGGCAACGAAATTGTGTGTGGAGCACAACACAGAGCAGTAGTTACATTTACAAAAAAGTGCCAGTGCCAGTTCCCCTTAAAGTGCAAAAAAGATAAGTGACATTTGTGCTTGCCCCCCCTCCCAGATCCCATGCATAAACAGGCTCCCCATCCCTGTACTGAAAATATGAATAAATAAATAAATAAATAAATAGCCCCAAGATACCATAATATGAACAAGCAGTTATCCTAGCAGCCCTTGTGAGTTTAACAGTCTTATTGCATTGGGGTACAGGCTGTTGGCCAGCCTTTTAGTCCGGGTCTGAATGGACCTGTATCTTCTACCTGAGGGCAGCAGTTTGAACAGATGATTGGCAGGATGGTGGCAGTCATGCAGGATTTTTTATACTCTTTGTAGACAGCGTGCAGATGGTACTAATCTCTGGGAGAGGCATCCTAGTGATTTTCCCCGCTGTTTTCACCACACGCTGGAGTGCCTGTTGGTCTGTTTTGGAGGAGCTTGAAAACCACGCCAGGAACCCATACACCAGAACGCTGATGATGGCACTGTTGTAAAAGTTCACTAGCAGTGGTCTGGAGATGTGGTAGCTCCTTAGCTTCCTTAGGTAAAAGAGACGCTGTTGTTTTTCTGACTGCTGAGGCAATGTGACTGCCCCAGGACAGGTCCTCTGCCATGGTCACCCCCAGGAATTTATAACTGCTGACCCTGTCCACCACCTCTGAACCAATGGAGAGGGGTCTGTGGTTTATGGGACGGTTTCTTTCTTTTGTCTTTTTGATGTTCAGGGCCAGGTTGTTGCTGTCGCACCATGACGTGAGATGTTGCACCTCTGTCCTGTAGTCCCTCTCATCGTCGCCTGTAATAAGTCCTAGGACAGTGGTGTCGTCAGCGAACTTGACGATGAGGTTTGAGGGGGAAGAGGCAGAGCAATAATGGGTGAAGAGGGTGTAGAGTAGAGGGCTAAGCCCACACCCCTGGGGGGCGCCGGTATTGATGCAGAGAGTGGAGGAGATGTTGTTGCCCACTCTGATCCTCTGTGTGCAATTCGTGAGGAAGTCCACAGTCCAGTTGCACAGGGTTGCATTGACTCCTAGTTGGTGGAGTTTGGGGCGGAGTCTGTAAGGCCGGATGGTGTTAAATGCTGAGCTGTAGTCCACAAAGAGGAGACGCGCAGGTGTTCTTGTGCTCCAGATGCTCCAGAAGTGTGTGGAGCACAATGGCGACGACATGGAGCGGTTTTCCTTATAGGCGAACTGATATGGGTCGTGTGATGGCGGTATGGCAGCTTTGTTATATGACCAGTCTCTCCAAGCATTTAGCGGGGATGGGGGTGAGTGCCACGAGGCTGTAGTCATTGAGACCTGTGACGTGTGACTGTTTGGGAAGGGGGACTATTATGGCAGCTTTGAAGCAGGCTGGGACCCATGAGGTTGGCTGGGGTGGATGGAGATTTCTTCCTGTAGTCCATTCTAGTCCTAATGCCCTCCCACACCTGCCTGGGATTTGCTGTGTTAGCAAACCTGGCTTCGATACGCCTCCTGTGTTGTTGCTTGGCAAAGGTAATCCCTCTCCTCAGAGCAGTCCTGGCCCTGCTGTACGCCTCCTGGTCACCAGACCTGAAGGCACTGTTCCTAGCTCTGATGAGCTGCCTTACTCCATGGGTCATCCAAGGTGGTGTGTTAGGAAACACACGGATCTGTCTCCACATTGTGACATTGTCCACACAGAAGCAGATGTACTCTAGAACAGTGGAGGTGTAATTATCCAGTGACTTACGGGTGACTGTGCACTGCTCTCTGAATACATCGCAGTCTGTGTGGTGGAAGCAGTCCTGGAGCATAGGAATAGCGTTGTCTGGCCACGATCTCACTGTTCTGACGGTGGTCTCAACACTCCTGATCTTGGGTGTATACCGTGGGTGCAGCAGAAGTAAAAGATGGTCCGACAGACCCAGGTGGAGGTAGGTCTGGGCTCTGCATGCATTTGCCACACTTGAATACACCTGATCCAACCTGATCAGCACAGATGTACACAGCAGTAAACTCCCTGGGGAGATAGAACGGTCAGCACTTTAGCAGCAAGAGTTCTGCCTCTGGACTACACAGTTTGTCCACTACCGTGCTGTTTGTGCACCAGGATCGTTGATGTAGATGCTCAGGCTCCCACTGGTCTTCCTACCAGGGTCCGCTGTCCTGTCGGCTTGGTAGACGGTGCGGCCTGCTAGCTCGATAGCGGTGTCAGGAGTGGAGCTGTCTAGCCAGGTCTCAGAGAAAATCATACAGCAACAGTTGTTCAAGGCCTTTTGCGTGGACAGTTGCAGCCGAATCTCATCCATCTTATTCCGGATTGACCGCGTATTGGAGAGAAAGATGGTAGGAAGCGGTGGTCTGAACGGGCTAGCTTTTAGCCTAGCCCAGACACCCGCCCACTTGCCTCTCTTCTGCCCCCGCTCACAGCGCTTCCTCCGGTCTGCTGCTGCGGGCGTCCCGGTTTGTGGTCTGATGATCTCTGGAGGAATAAAGTGTCCAACTGGCAGGTAGTGTGCACCATTTCTGAGATCCAAGAGTTCAGTCCTACTTTATTGCTGTGCAAGTGTGCTAAAACTCGAGTCAGTCTCGCATTCTGACGAACTCATGATGGTGGATAAACTTTAAACCCAAAGATCACACCCCAAATACTACGCGCCCAGAATTAGTCAAAGAGAATGTCTTTACCCTTGGAGGTGTTATTGTCAACATATTCTATACTGGAGACACAGATGTCTGTTTACGCAGATTGGAACGTCAACGGCAAACTATCTATTATGACTAGGAAGGCAGCAACAGGTCTCTTTGACCCTGGCCACCACAGTGTTGAGATATGGTGGCACCTAGTCAAAGACAAACAATTAATACTGCCGAGGACCACAAGGCTCACACGTGACCTTGTGTAACCTTAGGATAGAAAATTCCATAACAATCCCCTCTTATTGATCATAAGATCAATACTAACTACCGAATAATAATAATTACCAAATTTAGAGACCACCAGGGAGTACAGTCAGAATGGGATTGACGCAAACATTATAAAACATTTGTAATCACACAGAAATTAATATTTGAAATTAATTATTTAAATGGTAAATGGTAAATGGACTGTACTTATATAGCGCCTTTCTAGTCTTCCGACCACTCAAAGCGCTTTTACACTACATATCTCATTCACCCCATTCACACACATTCATACACTGATGGCATTGGCTACCATGCAAGGTGCCAACTGCTCATCAGTTTGAGGATCTAACCATTCATACACATTCACACACCGATGGCACAGCCTTCGGGAGCAATTTGGGGTTCAGTGTCTTGCCCAAGGACACTTCGACATTAGTGGACGACCCGCTCTGCCTGTGAGCCACACAGGACCTCAATAGAAATCATCTTTCAAACAAAGCAGTCGGTTTGGATTAATTCATACAATCAGTGAGAAACTTTAAGAACCCCTCTTATGTACCCCATCATCCCATTCCCATGATGTGTGAGTTCCACTTTCAGGTCAACAAGGCTTTAAGCTAGCGAAGATCCCCTAAGGTCCCCTAAGAAGGTCATCAGAGAGGTCACAGATCATGTGCAAATATGCCACTGGAAGAGGAGAAAGATCAAATGTATTATTTCATCTAGTAGATAAAACCCTAGCATTTAGAAAGGGTTCCATAAAACAATTGATTTAATATTGTAGATCAAAATGTATTTTTCCAATCAAAAATAAAAAGGAATCACAACAATCATTGTTGCAATCAGGATATTGCAAAATCTTCAACCCATGTACATTATGTACAGTAGAGGGTCACCACCATGGAGAGGTTACTAGCACATACGATGTATGGTGGCGTGGAATCCATCTTCGTAGAACTTTTCCATGAACAGTCCATATCCATCAGTTGCATTTCATCATAACATAGTTGTAACTTTGAACTTTTAAACATGTATTACATTACTGTGAAAACCATCATGGAAAATAGATTTTAAAACTGATTCATAAAATCTTTACCAAGAGAAAGATCATCCAGGCCAAAGCCTTGAATCCTTTCCTCAAAACCTTCAAAATCATAATACCTCTTACACGCCGGATTGGCAGCTTCTGGGCGTACACACACCTGGTTTCCAAGAGGTTTTGAACAGTTTGTTTGGGCCAAAACTATTTGAACTCTATATTCAAAACCTAATTTTACATACTTTTGTATATGATTAATGCGAAAAGGTGTAGTATAATTGAAACCGCTCACTAGGTACTGTTCATTGACTGTTTTAGCAGAGTATAAGGCAATTTCAGTATTATGTGGAGACTACAGGGTAGGCAGGAGTATAGCACTCATCTGCTTCATCTTCAAATCTTGTGGCCAAATCATTCCAATTGAACACTTTATAATCCGCTCTAGTGAAGGGAATTGGATGAGACATTGGTGAGTGTATGGACGAAGGCATATTTTGACATAGCCAACAGTTACTGAGATTACGATCGCAAGCATAATCAATCATTGACTGAAGGCCAAATTTGTTTTTTGGAAGTCACCTGTACCTCTATCACGCCTTGTTGATTTAGGTTTGGCTACCTCGAGTGTATTTGTGGAAGAAAATTGACCAATATATAGAAAACTATCGCCCTTATCAGTTTCACCATAGTACAGATCTTACCGCTCTGCACCTCCCCTGGAACATCTTGGTAATTATCAGCCCACAGTTTATAATCAGGATAACTTTTCAATGGCTGTTGGGTGAAACACCACAGCTCCAGAGGTTCAGTCAAAGGTACAGCAGCAGTGAATGTTACCTTCATTACCTGGGTGCTTCCAGCACCGTCTTAATCAGAGCTTTGTCATGCGTTGTCCACGATCATTTACCTTGAGAGAAAGTCAAGGGGTGAACAATATAACAGTCATCACATCTGTCAATTGGACAGTCAAACATAACAGGGTTAACAGTTTGGTTAGTTTGGTCAATAGGCAGTTTGGTTAAAGCGCAGGAAATACAAGTCCTCGTTCTCACCAACACCTGGTTCCACCTGGGAGACAATTTTATTTATTTATTTATTTATTTATATTTGGTTAATACAAAATGTCCTTCATTAAAAGGATGAATTGGTTCCTCCGATGGTTTCGTGAGCCGTTCAGACACCTGTAATGATAAAATTCAAAACGTCAGTTAATCTTTTTACATATTCAGCCATAAACTCATTCTGTCCAAAGCAGAGAAGTTTTGCTTGGTGTCAGAGGTTAAAACGACGTGCTGCCGTCATGTTTTGGGTTGTAGATGTTCAGAATGTGTAATACTGCATGTGGAATGCGTACAACACAGTCATTAGCCAGTACAATGTGGGAAGATTTGTCGATTAAAATGGCAACAGTGGCCTCTGCTCACAACTTGGCATACCGACAGCCACAGGGATCAGTCGAGAGGAGTAGTATGCAACGGGATGGCAATGAGAACCATGTTTCTGTACCAGAATGCCAGTGGCGAAGCCATCTCTCTCATGCGCATGTAGATGGAACGGCTGATGATAGTCAGGCAAACCCAACGCTGAAGCCATGGTGAGAGCAAAGGCTTTGTGCATTTCCTCAGTCCACTGTACCACGGGTGGAGCTGATTGCAGTGTGGCGGCTCGCAAAACAGAGTCCATAGTTGCATATTCAAAAATCCAGTGTCTGCAGTAATTAGCCATCCCCAGAAAAGAGAGCATCTGTTTCTTGGTTGTGGGGGGAGGCATGTTAACTAGCAGTTTCAACATCTCCGGTGACAAAAGGCGCTGTCCATCCTTCAAAGCATGACCCAAATATGTCACCTCAGGTCGACAGAATTGCAACTTAGCCAGCGACGCTCTGTGACCACACTTGGCAAGTCTCTGTAGCAGCAAGATAGAGTCTGTGTGGCAAGCTTCTTTTGATGGAGAAGCTATTAGGAGGTCATCAGCATACTGCAAGAGAGTGGAGCCCCCTGGCAGGTGGAGCCCATGCAGGTCTCTTTTTACCACTGCCTCATACACCATGGGACTCTTGACACAACCCTGCGACAAACGTCACCAAGTGTACTGTTTACCTTTGAATGTGCATGCAAAGAGATACTGGCTATCTGGATGCAACGGTATCACGAAAAATGCAGAACTTCAGTCAATGACTGTGTAGTATGTTGAGTTAGATGGTAAAGAAGCTAAAATCGAATTGGTGTCAAGCACTATTGGAGCTGCAGGTACCACTATATTAATTATCACTTGCAGGTCCTGCACGAACCGCCATTTGTGACCCTGCCTATGATAACCCAGCTAAAGTCATTTTTTGGTGGATCTCTACTTTATGCATAAATCAATTATATATAATGTAAAGAACATATTCTAAAAAATTCACTTTGATATCTTTAATATTGACAGAGTAAGGCCATGTCAAAGATTATGCTAAATATGGGCTTAGAAAAACAGTTTTTTTGGGAAATTCCACTGTAAAAACACAAACATTTTCAACACTGATGCATCTTTAAATCATAATTATCCTGACTGTGTGTCATATACTAAATTAAAGCTTAGATCCTGTAATTTCAAGTGATATATGACACATATATGGAAAAATTCTGATACTTTTGGAAAACTGATCTATTTATTATGATGTTGAATGACGAACAAGCATACAAATTACAATGAAATGAATAGGGGAGTGGTACCACAAAAAATTGATTATGGAAGCAATCATCATACACAAATCCAGTTACTTAAATAAATTGTGCAATTTTATTAATAAAACCATTAGATACATTTCATCTACCTCATGGGCATTTGTGTAATATTTGGACTATACACAGGATAATGGAAAAAAAAGTCAAATTGCCAAAATCTTGGAATACATGTGAAATATGACAACCATTTTTACATCAATATTTAAATGTACAGTATTTACATTTACACATAATAAATAGGCTACATATGAACCTCATGTGCATTTGATTATACGCAGATAATATGAAAAAAAAAAAAGTCAGAATTTGCTAAAATCTTACATTGTACAGTGTACATTTACAAACGTTTACAACACTCTAAGCCAGTCTCATTCGTTTGGCAAGCCCACGCGGGTTGTTTTTTTTTGGTCTTCCCACACCACGTGTTGAGGGCTGAGCAGGAATCACCTCTGCACAGACAGTATTGTTATTTACATCAGCGACACTCTCCTCTGTTGCTGGGTTCAGACACACTACATCCCTATATTGTTCTGCTACAAACTCGCAAATCTCCTTGAACAAGTACCTTTTATGGTCATCACTAAGGCCTTCAGGCTGCAGAGCAATGGGTTTCTTGACAGGCACATTATCAAGGTTACACTTAAGCAGCTTGTATGTGACTGGCTCTGACTGAGCTAAGGTCTTACAAATCACACTCCTATCCACTCTACACTCAATGTGATGGAGTAGGTTGATGGATGGGAGCCTCTTAAAAATGGTGAGAGGTAGGTGTCCCAGCCATACATGGGGACGAAGACATTTCCCACCTCATCACCACAGAGCTGGGGAATCAACACTCCACTAGGAGATGCCTGGCTCACAACATTCTCAATATCAGCCAAGCAGTCAACCTTTGAATGCCTTTATTTGCATTTGAACAGGCCAAACATTGAATCAGGAGCAAACTTAGTATGCCTGGCTAACATGAATGAGAGGGTTATGCTTTGATGCTTGCCTGTTATAACCCTCCAGAGAAGGTACTGAACCATGGCATTATTTTTATTTTGACCTGTGCAGTTGTCTGCATGTAGATGCAAGCAGGCCTCCTTCACCCCATAATTGTCAAAGAAATAGTCAAGAAGACTGATCACACCCATTTGCTAACTACAGTTGCCTTGTCTAGAAGAAAGATCGCCATCTGTGGAAGTCCTTCTGTTACGACGCCGAAGACTGCACACTTATGAGGTGTCTTGAAGAAGATGGGTCCTGGCTGCATGGGTCCATGAGGATAATGTAGCTGCTGCGCGAAGTCAAAGCTGTAGTGAAGCTGTAGTGAAGAAAGTGCAATTGTTTACTCTATTTTGTCAACACATTATGCTTCCTGTAAAATCAACGGCAGTGAGGGCATAATATTACTGTGCAGTACCTTTATAACATCTCTATTTAAGTCAGTGCTCTGTAAGTTGACTTCTACTATTAAACCATGTCCATGCTTTGCACAAGAATGACTAATTTATAAATTGATAACTACTATAAGGGAAAGTAAAAGAAATTACCGTATTTTCCGGCATCGGATTATAAGGCGCACCTTCAATGAATGGCCTATTTTAAAACTGTTTTCATATATAGGGTGCACCGCATTATAAGGCGCATAGAATAGAAGCTACAGTAGTGGCTGGGGTTGTGTTATGCATCCACTAGATGGAGCTGCGCTAAAGGGAATGTCAACAAAACAGTCAGATAAGTCAGTCAAACTTTATTAATATAATACAAACCAGCGTTGTGACAACTCCGTTCACTCACAAAATGAATAAACAGCTGTTTAATTATTTTTCCAGAGGTAATGTCAGTGACGTAGTATTTTCGCGACACAAATGGTGTTGGACTGGAATTCCTCTTTACCGTTCTTACCGCTGTTACTTCCATAGACATATATACATAGACGCCTCATTGAGCAGGTTGGTCCGTTGCTGCAATACGTTAACGCGTCCGCCATATTGGATGTGGCAGATCTGCCCGTAAACTAATACAAGGAAAAGGGTTGCGCTCTACTTTGCCACATCCAAGATGGTGGCGACGTCGACGTACGATTCAGCGCTCAATGCGGCGTCTATGTATATATGTCTATGGTTACTTCGGCAACGCCCCCTGACTACGGTAGCCATGATTAACCAATATTGATCCATATATAAGGCACATCGGATTATAAGGCGCACTGTCGGCTTTTGAGAAAATTGAAGGCTTTTAGGTGCGCCTTATAGTGCGGAAAATACAGTACCTCAAAATCATGTGATGCATGTGGTGCAGTGTTCCCAGGCGCCATCAGTTTGGTGATGCCATTCTCAGCTAAAGCTTGGCGACACTCCTAGACCTTGCAGTTGTAGTATGGGCGTTCTGTTGTGGCCTGCAGCAGATGTTCCTCAGCTTTTGCAAGTACTGCCGTTTTCTCACCCAAGTCTTGTTTTGAAGCCCTAATCAATAAAGCACTGTTCTTCTGACAAGTCCAGCATAGGTCTGACATTGGTTTCATTGGCAATACATTTGGTATTGCTGCCAGAGATGATAGAATGTGCGTTCACTCGCAGCTCGATGACCACTGGCTTCACAGGAGTCACTATACAGTTTGTGGATGGCAGCTTTGCTGACAGAGGAGGGCAGTAGCTTTAGGTCATCCCTTTTGTATCCTGGAATTCTGCCAGGAAGCAGAACAGCATTTTCTCCTGCATAATTATGGATAAATGTCACAACTCTTTCAATGTCATTTACTTCCAATGCATGCTTCGGCTACTTTCCCTTGTTTGCATGGGTCCTCGGGGTTCCGCCATTTTGTAAGTAGTGCTTGAGCAGTGCAGCCAAGCTATCCTTGAATACGCCATGTATGTACATGAAAGTGTCACGGCAGATTTTCTGTCCTTTATAAAAGTAATCCAAACGATAACTTTTACGGGTTGCCTGTGATGCCATTTTTTAATTGACTGTTTCTTGCCCACAGTGTAAATGGCTTCTGATTTGAGCTAAAACTAAAGGTTCCAGTGCAGTGTTGTCCAATTCTAAATGTCTCATTCGAAGTGACACCAATTCCTCCTCCTTGAAAGATGAACTACACTGTTTCGCATCGAAATACTTTCAGGTGCAGGAAAATCCCTTTTGTAGTTTGATGTCTGGACTTCCAGCATTAGAGGCGAAGTCTTCATGTTGGATTTGCCTCTTCAGATCAGCCAAACTAGAAGCTTGGGGCTCAATCACCAAAACAGGAGTTTCTGTATCCGCACCACCGTTCAGCTCACTATCTGAAAAAGCAAGAATAGATTTATTAAGTTCTACAGCAATTTACATGTCTACATGTCCAAGTCATATTTATATGCTGTTAAACAATGATGACAAGTAATAGTATGTTGTCAGTCAGACTGAATATGCATTTAGCTTAAATCATGCAGAGCAGACTGACTGAAGATAGGAACAGATGAGACAACATGCAGAGACGGTGGAAGCACAGCAGTCAGTATGACTCAAAGCAAACCAAAGTAAACTCACTTGAAGAGTTTTACCACAAACGTTAAATATGGATGATAGCAGAAAAAACATATCACCAAGCAATCCTGTTTACAAATCTGTTCATAAAATCCACCTATTTTCATCTTCACCTTATTCACTATGATACATTGGTACTATTACTACGCAGTCAGCTAGTTAAATTCAGTTTAGCTTACTGCTAGTACAGTGGTTAATGTTAAACTTACCTTCAAATTCTTCATCGGATTCATCCAAGACCGAGTCATGTTCATCCTCATCTTCATCTTTTACAAAATAATCTATTATGAAAGCGGTTATGTCGCAGTTTGAGGCAATCTCTCCTAAATTGATAGCATGCAGTCTGTTTAAACACTCGGTTACCTTCTGTTCCTTCGGTGGCGCCGTCATGTTAGATGGGGAAAAAAATCGTGAGTTTGTAACCAGACCAAGACTTTGAGAGAGATACCAAGCATAAAATGAAAAGACATAGACTGGTTAGCTTGACAAAAAGTTTGTCTGTCCAAATCAAAGCATTGTTTCCGATGTGTACGCGATAATACAAATCAATCCACACAGAAAGTGGCAAACTTTTCTGCCTCCTCTTAATGATGAATCAAACTTCCGGAATATTCTAGTGAAAACAAGAGACGTAAGGTCAATAAAATCACAAATTACGCTATTTATCATGTTAGAAATTGAATTTTAAACATTAAATCCTGAAACCTTAGAACATAATCTGTCATTTACTGCAATAAACTCATATGGCATGATATTGACATTTTTCTCGATATGCCAACTTTGACGGTCATTATTTCATAATTAGATGCGGCGACTTTAGCTTTAGCGTTCTCACGGGCAGGGTCACATTTATCGGGCGGATTGCTTTGGAAATTGGTAAAAATAGGAGTGTTACATGGGCTGGTATTATTTTAAACTATCCTCTGCAAAACGTGGAAGATTCTCCATGCCATACAGGTTAAGCTTTATGCTTTTGATTTTGTAGGGTAGTCCAACACAGGCTGTTGCCTTTCCCATCTACTGTTTTATATTTTACCAGACTAACTCCCGGTCATTAAAAATGTAGCATTACAACCCTTAAACAGTGTTACAAGCTCACTTGTGATAAAGTGGTTAAACAGTGAAGGTGGTGCTGACTAATATGAAAAAAAATAGATGAATTGATCCTACACCAGGGAAATTCACTTGTTACATTGAATTTATACCCTTGGGACGTACCATATACTCGACCCCGCCTGATCTGACTCAACTTGCTGGTGCCGGTATTCTGAGACAATTCTCCGAGATACTCTGCCCCCAACACTTTCCATACATGCCTAATTGCTGTCAGTGTGCCAGAGAATAAAATTCATTCATGTACCAAAGTCAGATAGTAGACTTTGTGCTTGTTAGTCTATTAGCCTGTGGACTTGCTGCATATTGTTTGTAACTACTACCAGCCACCCAATATTTAATTCAACTGTCCACGATTTAGATGAATAAATCACATGCATTCCAGATACTAGCTGAAAAAGAAACTATTTTAAAACCTGACAGCATCAGAATGATTGAACCAATCAGAGCTTATGGCTGCTGTCAACCAAAGTGAATTTGTGGTACATACAAGACAAAGCTGACAGAGTTGCCAGTTGTTGCCTGGTGTTTTTTTTTCCTTCATTGTTGTTATTTATGTAGCTTTCCTGTGGAATTGCAACAAGCCACTCCCTGGCTCATGACCAGCCAAGTCCAGATGGTGGTCCAGAGGAGACCATACACTGTGTTAAGAAAAAATGTACCTTGTCTTTATGATGTCACATAGATTTCTGAAGAGCAGTTCTGAAGCTCAATGTGGTCAGCTGTAGCTGTTGCTGTCCTGAATCCATGGCTCTTGGCGAATCCAAAAATGAATAAAGGAGAATGGGTGAAACTGAGGCAGACTGAGTGAAGCCTGGTTACTGAAACCAGCTGCCTGTGACAACCCTTTCCCTTGATTTTGCTATATAAAAGTGCCTCTCAAAATTTTAATATTGTGGTAAAGTTCATTTATTTCCGTTCCGTTTTCTTCCGCTTATCCGTGGTCGGGTTGCGGGGGCAGCAGCTTCAGCAGGGAAGCCCAGACTTCTCTCTCCCCAGCCACTTCTGCCAACTCTCCCAGGGGGACCCCAAGGCGTTCCCAGGCCAGCCGAGAGACGTAGACCCTCCAGCGTGTCCTGGGTCTTCCCCGGGGCCGCCTCCCGGAGGGACGTGCCCGGAACATCTCACCAGGGAGACGTCCAGGAGGCATCCTCACGAGATGCCCGAGCCACCTCAGCTGGTTCCTCTCGATGCGGAGGAGCAGCAGTTCTACTCTGAGCTCCTCGCGGATGGCCGAGCTTCTCACCCTATCTCTAAGGGAGACCCCAGCCACCCTGCGAAGGAAGCTCATTTCGGCCGCTTGTATTCGCGATCTTATTCTTTCGGTCACTACCCAAAGCTCGTGACCATAGGTGAGGGTAGGAACGTAGATCGACTGGTAAATCGAGAGCTTCGCCTTTTGGCTCAGCTCCTTCTTCACCACGACGGACCGGTGCAGAGTCCGCATCACTGCAGAAGCCGCACCGATCCGCCGGTCGATCTCCCGTTCCATCCTTCCCTCACTCGTGAACAAGACCCCGAGATACTTGAACTCCTCCACTTGAGGCAGGATCTCATCCCCAACCCGGAGACTGCACTCCACCCTTTTCCGGCTGAGAACCATGGCCTCGGATTTAGAGGTGCTGATTCTCATCCCAGCCGCTTCGCACTCGGCTGAAAACCGCTCCAGAGAGAGCTGAAGGTCACGATCCGATGAGGCCAACAGGACCAGATCGTCCGCAAAAAGCAGCGACCTAATCCTGGGGCCACCGAATCGCAGCCCCTCGACGCCCTGGCTGCGCCTAGAAATCCTGTCCATAAAAGTTATGAACATAATCGGTGACAAAGGGCAGCCCTGGTGGAGTCCAACTCCAACGGGAAACAGGTCCGACTTACTGCCGGCAATGCGGACCAAGCTCTGGCACCGAGAGTACAGAGACCGGATAGCCCGTATCAATGGGTCCGGAACCCCATACTCCCGGAGCACCCCCCACAGGACCCCCCGAGGGACACGGTCGAACGCCTTCTCCAGGTCCACAAAACACATGTAGACTGGTTGGGCGAACTCCCATGCACCCTCCAGGACCGCGCTAAGGGTATAGAGCTGGTCCACAGTTCCACGGCCAGGACGAAAACCACACTGCTCCTCCTGGATCCAAGGTTCGACAATCTTGCGGACCCTCCTCTCCAGGACCCCCGAAAAGACCTTCCCGGGGAGGCTTAGAAGTGTGATCCCCCTATAGTTGGAGCACATCCTCCGGTCCCCCTTTTTGAAGAGGGGAACCACCACCCCGGTCTGCCAGTCCAGAGGCACTGCCCCCGATGTCCACGCTATGTTGCAGAGACGTGTCAACCAAGACAGCCCCACAACATCCAGAGCCTTGAGGAACTCCGGACGGACCTCATCCACCCCCGGGGCCTTGCCACCGAGGAGTTTTTTGACTACCTCAGCGACCTCAGCCCCAGAGATGGTTGAGACCACCACGGGGTCCCCAGACTCTGCCTCCTCAAAGGAAGACGTGCTGGTGGGATTGAGGAGGTCCTCGAAGTATTCCCTCCACTGACCCAAGACGTCCCCAGTCGAGGTCAGCAGCACACCATCCCCACTGAACACAGTGTTGATAGTGCACTGCTTCCCCCGCCTGAGCCGCCGGATGGTGGCCCAGAACCTCCTCGAAGCCGTTCAAAAGTCGCTCTCCATGGCCTCACCGAACTCCTCCCATGCCCGAGTTTTTGCCTCTGCAACCGCCGAGGCCGCATTCCGCTTGGCATGTCGATACCCGTCAGCTGCTTCAGGACTCCCACAGGCCAAAACATATGGCCGCAAGTCCGACGACACGAGCACAAAGTCGATCATCGAACTACGGCCAAGGGCGTCCTGGTGCCAAGTGCACATGTGGACACCCTTATGCTTGAACATGGTGTTCGTTATGGACAATCCATGACGAGCACAGAAGTCCAATAACAGAACACCACTCGGGTTCAGATCAGGGGGGCCGTTCCTCCCAATCACGCCCCTCCAGGTCTCACTGTCGCCGCCCACGTGAGCATTGAAGTCCCCCAGGAGGACGAGGGAGTCCCCAGAGGGAGCGCTCTCCAGCACCCCCCTAAAGACTCCAAAAAGGGTGGGTACTCTGAACTGCCATTCGGTGCATAAGCACAGATGACCGTCAGGACCCGTCCCCCCACCCGAAGGCGAAGGGAGGCTACCCTCTCGTCCACCGGGGTGAACCCCAACGTACAGGCGCCGAGCCGGGGGGAAACAAGCAGTCCCACCCCCGCTCTGCGCCTCTCGCCGGGGGCAACTCCAGAGTGGTAGAGCGTCCAGCCCCTCTCAAGGAAACTGGTTCCGGAACCCACGCTGTGCATCGAGGCGAGCCCGACTATATCTAGCCGGTACCTCTCAACCTCGTGCACCAGCTCAGGCTCCTTCCCCGCCAGAGAGGTGACGTTCCAGTTGTCATTTCATCAGGGGATGTTTGAGCTGCACTTCTGCACTTCTGGGTCTGGACCCTCACCTAGGACCTGTTTGCCTTGGGTGACCCTACCAGGGGCATAAAGCCCCCGACAACGTAGCTCCTAGGATCATTGGAACACGCAAACCCCTCCACCGCGGTAAGGTGGCAGCTCCAGGAGGGGTTCATTTATTTCAATAATTCAATTCAAAAAGTGAAACTCATAGATTCATTACACACAGAGTGAAATATTTCAAGTGTTTATTTCTTTTAATTGTGATGATTATGGCTTACAGCTAATGAAAACCCAAAATTCAGTATCTCTAAAAATTTGAATATTACACAAGACCAATTTAAAAAAGGATTTTTATTGGCATGGCATGAAGGCGATCACTGATAGCGGCCTTCAGCTCGTTTGCATTGTTAGGTCTGGTGTCACCTTTCTCTTGACAATACTCCATAGATTCTCTATAGGTTTCAGGTCAGGCGAGTTTACTGGCCAATGAAGCACAGTAATACCATGGTTTTAACCATTTAACCAGGTATTGGTACTTTTGGCAGTTTTAGCAACGTCCTGCTGGAAAATGAAATCGCTATCTCCATCTGGCTTATCAGCAGAAGGAAGCATGAAATGCTCTAAAATGTCCTGGTAGATGGCTGTGTTTACTTTGATACTTGATAAAACACAGTGGACAAACACTAGCTGATGACATGGCTCCCGAATCAACACTGATTGTGGAAACTTCACACTGGACTTCAAGTAACTTGGATTCTGTGTCTGTCCACTCTTCCTTCATACTCCAGGACATTGATTTCCAAATGAAATGCAAAATTCACTTTTATCTGAAAAGAGGACTTTGAACCACTGAGCAACAGGCAATTTTTCTCCTTAGCCTAGGTAAGATGCTTCTCACGTTGTCTCTGGTTCATGAGTGGCTTGACATGAGGAATGTGAATGATGTAGCTCATGTCCTGGATATGTCTGTCGGTGGTGGCTCTTGGTGCACTGACTTCAGCCTTAGTCTTATTCTTGAATGGCCGTTGCTTCATGATCCTCTCAAAGCTGCTGTTGTTCCTGTTGCTTTGGCATCTTTTTCTACCACACTTTTCCCTTCCACTCAACTTTCTATGAATATACTTGAATACAGCACTCTGTGAACAGCCAGCTTCTTTAGCAATGACCCTTTGTGGCTTACCCTCCTCATGGAGGATGGCAATGACAATGTCTTCTGGACAACTGTCAAGTCAGCAGCAACCAGACTTGGAGACAGTTTAAAGGCTCAGGAAACCTTGTTAGGTGTTTTGAGTTAATTAGCTGATTAGAGTGCAACATTGTGAGGCTATAATATTAAACTTTTTCACAATGTTCTAATTTTTTGAGATACTGAATTTTGGGTTTTCATTAGCTGTAAGCCATAATTATCTAAATTAGAAGAAATAAAGACTTGAAATATTTCACTCTGTGTGTCAATCTATAATATATAAGTTTGAACTTTATTAACTTTATTATAGTAACTCAGTTTCAAGCAACAGTATAGTGTGGCAGCTGTGATACTAGTTTGAATCCTGGTTCCCTCAGTCCAAGTGTCCTTAAGCAAGATGTTGAATTCCAAATTGCTTCCAATGACTGTGACGTTGGTGTATGAGTGTGTGAATGGGTGAACATGACAAGTGTTGTAAAAGCGTTTTGAGTGGTTGGTAGACCAGGAAGGTGCTAAATAAATAGCATAGTCCATTCACCATTCCCAGTAATAAGCTACAGTGTCATTCATTGTATACCTGCAATTGAAAGTGGCCTTTGATATACTGTAAGTCCATCCATTTTTTCCGTTATGATGATGAAATCACAAAAATCTCTGACATGAACCTCAGTTTGTTACTGACAAAAATGTGTCCACAGTACCAAGTAGCAAAAACTGTTAAATACTGAAAATTTGTATTGGATGTGTAGTCAGATCTTATTGCTAATAAAAATTGATTCCAATTAAACGTTTTGTCAGTTTTACACAATTTATTAAGGTAAATTAGAGAAAGGCTGCTTGTATTTAACATCCAGTAACCATAAATGTATTGTTTTGGTATCTGGCTGACACTGGCCTTATGAAAATGACAATAACCAGTCCTGAAATGCGAGGCCCTGCTCTTTGACATGCGCAATTGCTAATGAATAGTCACACGGACGCAGGTATTCTAGTTCTATTGCACGCATAATCTCGCTGCAATACATGTTATCAAGTAGAATAATACAGCATGATCATGCACATAGTCTCAGCTATGACTTTTTGCTATTTATGTCAAAGGAAAAAACAACAACTTTGCAACGAGTGGCGACAGTACATCAAGTCAGTTCAGTCACTTTATTTTTGGCATCTTGACATTTTAAACAAGCAGATTAAGACACTTTCATTCATTATTTACATTCATTACTTACAACTATACACAACTTATTTTACAACACTAACCCGAACAAATGAGATTGACTCATGCTTTGTATGTCACTTTCCTTGCCTTCTTGGTCGCAAACTCAGAAATAAATTCTCTATAATCCAGTTTGGATGCAATCCAATCCTTTTCAATGGATAGCACGGCAAGCCCGCACAGTCTCTCCTGTGACATGGAGGTGCGCAAATAGTTTTGAATTAGTTTTAGCTTTGAAAAGCTTTGTTCGCCCAATGCCACAGTGTGGGTGTGCGTGATGGAGATGCTAGTTGTTGCCGCCGCCTCTCTGGAAGTGCTGACAAATTTATCCAGCGATCCCCGCAGTGACTTGTGAAATTCTTCCTTCTTTTAAATTTTTTTTCCTTTTCTCAGAGCCCGATTCGTGCTTGCGAAATCGTCACCTTCTCTTGCCGTTGACATGTTTACTTTCCCCGCTTTAACTTTCCTCCTCTCCTTTCTTCAGTGAGGATGCATTACTTAATGACATAGTGACAATGAAAAACCTGCTTAATTTGTTGGATTAGTTTTTTTTATTTATTTGTTTGTTTTTATGTGGCATGTCATTGGTACAAGATCATACATAACTAATGTATTTATTTAAACAAATAAATAAATAATAAAAAATAAATGTAAAAGAAAACACACAGCAGGATTGAAGGCGCGAGGCCCCCTAGTGGCACGAGGCCCTATGCAGTTGCACAGTTCGCACAGCCTATGGGACGACTCTGCCTGTAGTAATTCGGTATGAAAAGTTGCATACTTAGCTTTAAATCTGATCTGTGTTTATACATCACGTCCAAAATAGTGGAGGTAAAAAGAGTGAAATCCTTGTGCAGCCTAATTAGGTACAGCATTACAGTTCATTTAAAGTGTTAGAAGTAAAGTTTGTCACGCGGTGAGGTCAAGCTGGGTTTTTGTCCTGTCTTGTCATTTCCTGTTATTTTGAAAATAACTCTCCTCTCGTTTCAGGTCACTTGCCCTTCCTCATGTGTCACCGGTCTGATTGTCTTCCCCGCCCTGATTGTTTCCACCTGTTCCCCATTACCCTGTGTATATATTGTCTGCGTCTCCCCTTGTCTTGTGCCAGAGTCTTTCGTTCTTTCGTTCACCCCAGCCAGTTATTCCCACAGACCTTGATCTTTCTTGCTTGCTACGCAACGAGTGTTGTTGTTTTTTCCTCCACGTGAGTGATTTTTGGTTGTAAATTTCATAGTATTAGGTTATTGATTTCTGTTCAGTTTGATAGCGGTTTAGCTTTTGTCCTCCCCTTGTGGAGTGATTTTCTGTTACCTTTTCCTCTTAGCTTTTACGTTTTCCCTCTGCGGAGTGGTTTTTGGTTTTAGAGTATATTCCTGTATAGTATCTTTAGAGTAATTTTCATAGTCTATTTTTGAGTCGCTCAGTGTGGAGAATTCCTAAAAAAGTTCCATCCTGTTGGTGATACCACTGCATCTGAGTCCTCCTTTGAGTGCAGGCCTGACAAAGTTTTGTTGTGGTTTGTTTGTTTATGCTGGAAGTGTGGCTGTGGAAAAGTGGCTAAACTGT
Organism: Larimichthys polyactis; assembly: GCA_018985215.1. NCBI lineage: Eukaryota > Metazoa > Chordata > Actinopteri > Sciaenidae > Larimichthys > Larimichthys polyactis. The sequence goes on along the minus strand of JAFMOB010000204.1, from coordinate 140,107 downwards.
ATTTGCATCACTAAACCGTCATCAATTTTGGGTTTTCTTGCTGGGACTGACATAATACAAGCTGTAATGTGTCTTCACTGTTTTGACAACACTGCTATAAATATATCCATAAAAGACTGTGCATGCTCAGTACATGAACTGACTTGTTTGAGAACTGACTTGTTTGAGCATTGAACATTGCTCCGCATACTGACGTTACCATCTATTTATTTTATATCTTCACTGTAACCTTTTGCACATTATGTCACGGCTATCTGCACTTTATCTGTTTTACTGTGGTGGTTTTGTTTGTTTGTTTTGTTGTGCATGTCCCTACTTGTTTATTTATGTGTGCACAATATGGGGGGCTTGTAATCTCATTGTACTTGTATAATGACAATAAAGGCATTCTATTCTATTCTATTCTATTCTACATGTACTCAGCCTATTGTTGGCTGTGTGCACATTGGTATGAACTGCTTAGTGATTCAGTGTACTTCTGGATAATTCTGAAACTGTAAGACAGTACTTTTCACTTGTGATATTGTTGTAACATTTACAACGGGAGTCCCCCAGCAGTCTAATCCTATGGCAGCATAACTAAGGGATGACCTGAGCCAGCCCTAACTATAAGCTTTATCAAAAAGGAAAGTCTTAAGTCTACTCTTAAAAGTGTTGACCGTGTCTGCCTCCCGAACCCAGAATGGTAGTTTGTTCCACAGAAGATAGTCTGCAAAAGTAGATTGGGAGCCAGAGCTTTCAGCTATCAGGCTCCCAATCTACTTTTGGAGACTATAGGAACCCAGCGTCCTGAAAGTGTTCTAGAGGGGTAGTAAGGTATTATGAGCTCTTTTAGATAAAATGGTGCCTGACCATGAAGAGCTTTATAAGTAAGGAGAAGAATTTTAAATTCTATTCTAGATTTAATAGGTAGCCAATGCAAGAAAGCCAATATGGGAGAGATGTGATATCTGATCTGTGATTCCTGTCAGAACACGTGCAGCAGCATTCTGAATTAGCTGCAAATTCCTAAGAGACTTATTAGAGCAGCCTGATAACAAAGAGTTACAATAGTCCAGCCTAGAAGTAACAAATGCGTGGACTAGTTTTTCTGCATCCACTTGAGAGACAATGCGTCCGATTTTAGCGATGTTACGTAAGTGGAAGAATGCAGTCCTCGAAATTTGTTTTATGTGGACGTTAAAGGACAAATCCTGATCAAAAACAACTCCAAGATTCTTTATGGTGAAGCTGGAGGCCAGGGTGATCCCATCTAAAGTAACTAAGACTCTAGACAGAGAGTTTCTGAAGTGTTCCAATTACAAGAACTTCAGTTTTGTCAGAATTTTGTAGGTCATCCAACTTTTTATATCCTTAGGGCATGCTTGGAGTTTAGTTAACTGATTGGTTTCATCTCGTCGTCAGCATATCAATGAAAATTAATGGAGTGATTCCTAATAATGTTCCCGAGTACAGAACCTTGTGGGACTCCATGACAAACTTTGGTATGCATGGAGGATTCATCATTGATGTGAACAAACTGAGATCAATCTAAGAAATACGACTTAAACCAGCTTAGAGCGGTTCCTTTGATGCCAATTTGATGTTCCAGTCTCTGTAAAAGAATTTGATGGTCAGTGGTGTCAAATGCAGCACTAAGATCTAACAGGACAAGTACAGAGATGAGTCCTTTGTCTGATGCCATTAAGAGGTCATTTGTAACTTTGACTAATGTGGTCTCTGTGCTATGGTGCACTCTAAATCATAACTAAAAAGGAAGGTTTTATATTATTCGGTCTGTAATTGGCTAAAACCTCTGGATCTAGAGTGGGCCTTTCAAGAAGAGGTTTAGTTACAGCTAATTTAAAGAACTGTGGTACATACCCTGATAATAAAGACAGATTAGTCACATCCAGTCACAGTCACCCAGCCTCCCAGCAGCCACCTTAGGTGGAACCACACCGGCTACTGGGATATTTAATTATAGCAGCTAATGATTGTTTAGTGGTGCGGTATCATGCCTCCGATTCACTAAGCCTCGCCCCAAAGCAACAAATAAACTACATTTATTACAAGTAGGCTTCAGTAAACATAAACAACGTGATTTTAAAGACAGTAGTTAAATTGCTGTTCAAGATAAACACACTTGAATGATCTTGAAGATGTGAAACGAGCCTTAAGTCATTCTCTCAGATCCACAAAAGAACTAAAGCTTCCTCTATATTCCCATACCGGAATTAATGTTATGTTGTATTTATGTTAGCAGTCAGTATTGATACATTTACATGCTTGTAGGGCCAAGAGAAGGTGAAAGTTAGATGCTGTGATGTGACGGCAGGACCTCAAGGCAGCCTAACCCCTTAATGTAATGCAATGCAATGTATTAATTAATTGCTGCTCAGTGGTTTCATAGTTAATGTGACAGTTGTTTTTTAATGCGTTTGTTGCTGACTGCTTATCTGATCCCTCCATTCTCCTGTACTAAAGACCCAGACAATCACCATCTCAGATATCACAAACTCCATGAGAGGAAGTGTGACCTACAAGGACACCCCCTTAATTCATACTGAGACCAAGACCATAACATACGAGTCAGCACAGGTAAGAAAAATACTGGAAATTGCACACAGAAAAAGAATTGTATACAATATCTGCAGGACTTGATTAAAAACAATTACAGGTCTAAATTGTCTCACTTTGTACCTGTGGACATGTATATACATTTTTAAACCTGTGTTAGTAGATACTGACTAACATGACCCTTGTTTCACACTGACAATTTGTTGAAATCAGGCTAAGCTCACTAGGCTAGGTGCCTTTTTCCATTGATGGCATTTCAGCTACTAGCAATTGTCCTGTAGTATGTCAAAAGATTAGATGGTCTGTGGCCCTAGCAGCTGAGAGTCAGGAGGTAGTGTGTAATTGCAGGCTGTCCAGCTGTTTATTGTACAAGTATGGAAATTACACATCACGCATAAGTAATACAGAAGATTGAGAATGTTTTGAATGGATTCATTTGAGGGTCTTCACCCACAGCCAGTGGACAGCCTGGCAGAGAGGGACTCAGGAGTGCTACTGAGTGCCCAGACCATCACCTCCGAGACCATCAGCACCACCACCACCACCCAGATCACCAAGGTCTGCTACTTCACAGCCCCACAGTTAGTCAATACAGATGAGTACAATAATTTACCATCATGTGATAGATCTCTATGTTCAATAACTTGTGCCAGTGACATCGACCCATCACAATACACTATTTAAGTATCTGCTTGAAAGTGACTAAAATGAATGTGTCACTTGTCGTCAAAATCAGGAACACTGCAATTTTCTTTGACATTATGGGGGTTTCAACACGTGCAACAATGCAAGAAACAAACTTTTGTCTCTCCCTGACAAATGGGGTGTCCAGCGTACCTTGCTAGCTTCTGTTCCACTAGCCTCCACTGCACTGCATGTGTTTTTCTTGTGGGTTTTATGTTCCTTGTGAAAACTTTAAAAATATTTCGGAGAAAATTGAAATTACATTAATTAGTGTTTAATGATGTTAACAATATTTTGTTGTTTTTTGTGCTATTGTTCTGAAAGAAGCCACATTTCATTCAGCTGTATTTTTCTTTTTAGCTGGAAAGACAAAATAATTGAACTTCAACCAAGAATCCTCATCAATTTAACTAGGATTTAAGTCATTAGATTTTGTTATTTTGTTTCCAAGAAAGCTGTGCTACAAAAACATCATGTTCCATTGTTCCATAATCAACATGTCTCAGCCTTGATACATCAATAAAGTATACTATGAAAAATTAACTATGTGATGTAGACACAACACAATGTCCTAGATTAGAAGGTTGTGTGTACCATTTGCAGTGTGTATGTTATCCATCATTGTCATTTCTTTATATTGTCATGGGACAGGTAGTAATTTTTTTTTGTATCCCTCTGTCCTGTGTATTTTATCTATTGGATAAATAAAATATTTGTCTATCAATGGAAATGCCCTCTTTAATAAAGAAGAAATAGTAAACAAGATATGATATTGTTTTTCAGCTGACGTGACCCATTTTGATGGAAATGAAATGGAAATCCAAACATTTTGCCATTCACATGAACACCTCTCTCTGCTTTTTTGCTGGTGATGTGAATGATCTGAATCAATCAGTCAAACTTTATTTGTACAGCACTTTTCATACAAAACATGTAACACATAGTGCTTCACAACAAGACAACGAGGTTTTAAATTCAGTGCTTGAAGTTTCATATTTAGTTTCTCTCTGTGTGCTTCAGTACCAATAATTAAAACTTCAATTTTGTCCTGGCTAAACTGTTAAATAATCTCTGCATTCCATAACTTTATGTCTAAAATGCTGTTAAAAAGGGCATCTATTAGCACTGAGTCATCAGGAGGTTCCTGTGTGTTTTTATTCGTAGGCTGCAGTTAACGTAAATTCAATCTGATAGTGTCTAATTTGTTTTTGAAGTGGACTGCAAATTCCTTGCATTTGATATTCGTAGACAAAGTGTTCAGCTTCATAAAAACAGGATTGGTTAAACAGTCGATAGTCTAAAAAAAAATTTAAGGGTTATTCTGTGTTCTGTTCTCACTGTTCCGCCTGAACACAGCTAAGCAGACAGAAACTCGTGGACAGATGACAGGTGTATTGTCTTCTTTATTTAGACGTTTACCCTCAAAGACCACAGAGTGAAACTACAAGAAAAATTATAAAATACGCCCGTAATGCAAACTCAATCAACTGCGTTAAATTCAAACATCTTCAAACTGCAACAATATTGCTCAAATATATGTCAGACACTGTAAATACTCACAGACAATGCCTTCTAAAAACAAAGATGGAAGGACGCAGACACAGGAACACCTCAGTCACCTCTCTCTTTCTCACGTTCCCTGTTAGCTGTTGTAAATGCCAGCAAGCATTGAGTCCAGTATACGCCTTGTCACTTGTCACACCGATCATGCGTTCCCAACTGCCTCCCATGTGTGAGGCGTGAGGTGGGTGGAACACCCAAGTGCATCCGCTGTCACTCAAGAACTTCTGTATGACCTCATTGTTGCAGTGTCTTGAGTCGATACCAAGCTCTTTGCACGCGCCCAAGAAATTGGTCCCGCAGTCGGACCTCAACTGTTTGACCGGGCCGCAGATGGAGAGGAACCGCCACAGCGCATTGATGAAACTTGAAGACGCCATTGTTTCAATCACCTAAATGTGTATGGCTCTGGTGCTCATATAATTGAAAATGACGGCCCACTGTTTACTGTTAGCGCAGCCTCCTCGAATTCGACGGGAAGTGACCGTCCAGGGCCCGAATACATCCACTCCCATGTAGGAGAACGGGGGGTCCATGGTCAGACGATCCAAGGGCAGGTCTGCCATCCTCGGTGTCTCAGTTCTCCAGCGAAGCTTGCGGCAGGTCACACAGTTACGAATGATGGCGGTAACACACTGCTTTCCACGATGACCCACAGTCCTGCTGACCTCACTAAGCCCTCCGTGAAGTGGCGTCCTTGATGTTGAACTTGCTGGTAATAATGGCGCACCAAGAGGTTCGTTACATGATGACGACGAGGAATAATGAGTGGATTTCTTTCATCACTCTCAAGATCAACTAGCGCCAACCGACCCCCAACTCTGAGACAACCTGCATCATCCAGGTATGGACAAAACTTACTGAGCTAGCTTTGTTTAGGGATCTATTTCCTTGCTTGGATACATGCAAAGACTTCAGGGAAAGCCTTGTACTGAAGACTACGTATGATGACACTCCTTCGCAAGATCTTCTGGGCGGGAACCTTGACAACTGCTCTTGTCATTCTCTCGCTTGAAGGTGCTCGCTATGTGGATCAGCCTTGACATGGTTCTCAAAAGTGATCTCCAGGATGAGAAAGACTCGAAACGTTTTGGATCCAAGAGAGATTCTACAACCCAAGTGGCACAGGACATCACTACAGGACGGACCTCAGGGTCGGAGTCAGGATCAACCAGACTGAAATATGACTCTGCATCAACCTCATCCTTGTCTGGCTTCAACAGGAAGTCTGGTCCTTTAAGCCATGAGCTTGACATCAAGGTGTTTGCAGAGATTGACCTCGAAGCTTGGTCAGCTGGGTTCCTGTCTGTGGAAACGTAGTTCCATTGCTCTGGTGAGGATGATTTTCTAATTCTCTGCACACGGTTACTCACATAGACGTAGAATCTTCTTGACTCATTGCGAATATATCCAAGGACGACTTTGCTGTCAGAGAAGAATCTCACTGAATGGAATTGAACATCCATCTCTTCCATGAGCACATCTGCAATTTCCACAGCCAGAACCGCTGAGCAGAGTTCAAGCCTGGGAATTGTCACCTCAGGTTGAGGTGCAAGCTTGGCCTTGCCAAACACAAATCCAAGTTCACTCTTGCCTTCTGTGTTTGTGACTTTAATGTAGGCCACGGCTGCAATGGCTTGAGTGGAGGCATCACAGAAAATGCACAACTCCCTGTTCGTGGAACTGCTGAGAGAAATGGAAGTCTACATCCTCGGGATTCTGACACGTTCTAGACCTTTGAGCGAGTTCCTCCACTCACACCACTCTTTGAGCTTCCCTTCAGGAAGTGGGTCATCCCACTCCCAAGCCTCTGTGGTAAGTTCTCTCAACAAAGCCCTGCCTCGGATGCTCACTGGAGCTGCAAACCCAAGCGGGTCATACAGGCTATTTATGGTGGACAACACCCCTCTGCGAGTGTAGGGCTTCTCTGTGGAAGACATCTGAAAGGTGAACTCGTCTGTGGCAACGTCCCAGCTTATGCCCAGACTTTGTTGCATGGGTGGGAAGTCTGTTCCTAGGTCAAGATCCTTCAGGCCCTTTGCAAGGTCCGCCTTGGGAAAGGCCTTCATCACATTGATGCTGTTGGACGCGACCTTGTGCAATGTCAAGTTTGACGCATCCAGAGTTTCGTGGGCTTTCTTGAGAACAGCAATGGTCTCATCATGAGATGGAAATGAGATGAGACCATCATCGACATAGAAATGTCGTTCCACAAAGTGTTTTGTCCTGCCACCATCGTCCTCTTGATCGACAGATGCAAGGCGTGGTCTTGGAGAATGGAATGGCAGTGGGGCCACCCAACTGTTTGTGTCATCTTGGTAGACTTCCTCCTCCATTATCTGCAGAAAGGTTTTCTCCTCAATTAAATAAGCAGGTTTTTCGTCTGCCCTTGTTTGTTCGAAAACTGAGTCTCCCATGGCATCAGCTTCCTCTTGCCTGATCCTTTGCCCAAAATTGGGGAAGTCAGTCTTGTAATGGTGTTGACAGCTAAAGTTTTCCTTTACCTGAATGCTGTTTTGGCATGGGTAGAAGTAGCTTGGTCTACCATTGTCCAAGATGTTCGTCTTGAGAACATTAACATGTGCAGGTTTGTGTGCCCCATCAAGACAAATGTCACCCACAATGACCCACCCCAGAGGTAACCTCTGTGCGAATGAAGCATTTGGAGGCCCATTTCGCTGATCAAGTGCCTTATGGGCCTGAATAATGTCTTTCCCTAGCAGCAGCAGGATATCTGCCTGGGGGTCAAGTGCTGGGAACTGTGCAGCGATGTCGCTGAGGTGAGATTGGTACAGCGCTGCCTCCGGGGTTGGGATTTCATTTCGATTGTCAGGGAGCATGTCACATTCAATCAATGTGGGCAAAGGTAGAATGCATCGCCATCAAGTGATTCCACAACAAAATGGCTTGCCCTTCTTCCAGTTACTTTTGAAACTCCTGCACAAGTCTTCATAATGTATGGAGAAGAGCTGTGGGTGATGGCAAAGGTATCAAAGAATGAAGATCTGGCCAAGGATTTGTTGCTTTGATCATCTAGAATTGCGTAAGTTCTCAGTTTCTTGTCATGATGTCCTTGTGGGTAGACATAAACAAGGCAAATCTTGGCGCATGACCGCCCACCAGTCCTATCCCCACATACCTGTGTGCATGTGGAGGTGGCAGTGGGCGAAGCCGACTCTCCCTCCCTGCCGTGATCGGTGATGGGTTACGCAACCATGTGTATTTTCCAGGGTGCAGGACCGGCATGGAGAGCAGTGATGTGTGAGTCACTTCCACATTCTCCACAGTGGATTTTTACCTTACAGTTCTTTGCCTGATGGTTGGAAGAAGCACAGCAGCGAAAACATATCTGATTCTGCTTCCTTAAGTTCTTCCAAAGATTTCTCTCAGAATGCTCTACATTTTTTGAGTGCGTGAGGTTTTTTGTGGATGGGACACTCTTTGTTAGGGTGCTCAACTCTTGTTTCTGCACTTTGCTTCCGTTCCCAATTAACCACTTCTATTCTGTTGACGGATATGGGCATTTTCGTTCTGTCGCGCCTTCCCTGAAAACTGTCCACTTTGGGTGATACAATGGATTGCGGAGCAGAAGATCGAAAGCTGAGGTCATTTCTCATGTTGGCTTCATCTCTGATGAATGCAGTGAAAACAGAGAAAGGTGAAAACGACACGAGGTGCTCTTGTTTATACCTTGATCCATGTGTCATCCATTTTTCCTGCAGTCCGAACGGAAGCTTGTCAACTATAGGATGGATTCCACGTGCAGTATCAAGGTAAAGTAGCCCTGGTATGTATCCTTCACTCTTAGCAGAGTCTATTTCTATTTAAGAGAAGGTCACCAAGGTCACGTAGTAGATGGGGATTCTTGTTCGTGATCCTGGGTAAGCGTTCTAGCTTTTCAAAGAGAGCCCTTTCCAAGGCTTCAGGAGAGCCGTAACACTCTTGCAACCTGTCCCACACTTTGGCAAGTCCGAAGGGCGGATTGTTGATGTGCGCTGCCCGGAGGCATTTTGCATGTTGAGAGGATTCGTCACCTAACCACTTGGTCAGCAAGTCGAGCTCTTTACTGGCCGTTAAGTGCAACCCTTGTGTGACGTTCTCAAAGGAGGATTTCCATGCCCAATAATCACCCGGCTTGTCACTAAACCTTGTAAGTCCTCCTGTGATTCACGTCTGGCCAGAAATCTGGTCAGGTCAGATATGTATGTGTCATCTCGTGAGACAGTCTGAGGTTTAGTGCTTGGTGGTGATTCACTTACTTTGACGCCCGGTGGTGGCTGAGGGACAACTGGGTTTCCCTGGGGCTGAGAGACGTATGGCCTAGCACCGAGGTCAGACGCGTGACCCTCCAGCGGAAATATTTGGGAGGCTCTGACCACAGAGGTTTTGCATCTTGTTTTTTTAAACTTTATGTAATTCTGATCTTTCACATAGTCACTGGTACGTTCTGAGTTGTTGTACGTCTCGCAGAGGCTTCCGTGTATGGATCCTACTTCCATTTCGCTTGCTGCAGCCTCATAGACATTGGCTTCAGCAAGTGCTGCTTCCGCATCACGTTCCTGGTGAAGCGCATCCAACGTGGCCTCCAGACGCGTTTCTTCCACTTTGAGCTGTGCTTGTTTGACTCTCACTTCAATTTCTTTTAGAGCAAAGGCTGCTTTTGCTCGAGCTGCCTCTGCTTTTGCACGTGCATTAACTGCGGCCGATGACTTAATCGAGCCCTTAGATGATTTTGATGCGTGGGTCCGCACTGATGTAGCATCCTCATCACCTGGCTGAAACATTTTAAAGTTCTGGGTGTTGCGTGTCCCTTGTAATTTTGTTGTTGTAGATGAAGTGTCTTTTCACTGTTCTGCTCTCACTGTTCCACCTGAACACAGCTAAGCAGACAGATAAACTCGTGGACAGATGACAGGTGTATTGTCTTCTTTATTTAGACGTTTACCCTCAAAGACCACAGAGTGAAACTGCAAGAAAAATAATAAAATACAGTTTTTAGGTAATTTACCCCTTTAAAGTATCAGATAAATTCACAAACAAAGTTTACTTGCTTATTCATTGCATAAGGTTAAATAAAAATGCAAGCAATAAATCACATGCTACTTTTTACGTAGCTAATTACGTCCGTAATGCAAACTCAATTAACTGTGTTAAATTCAAACATCTTCAAACAGCAACAATATTGCTCAAATATATGTCAGACACTGTAAATACTCACAGACAATGCCTTCTAAAAACAAAGATGGAAGGACGCAGACACAGGAACACCTCAGTCAAATCAAATCAAATCAAATCAATTTTATTTGTATAGCCCAAAGTCACAAAGTACATTTGCCTCAGAGGGCTTCACAATCTGTACAGGGAGTGACACCCTCTGTCCTTAGACCCTCGGTTCGAGTGAGGAAAAACTTGCCCACAAAAACCCTTTTAACAGGGAAAAAATGTGGAAGAAACCTCAGGAAGAGCCACAGAGGAGGGATCCCTCTCCCAGGACGGACAGACGTGCAATGGATGTCACGTGTACAGGACAATTCAACACAAACAAATTGTACAATGACTGATAAAATGACAATGAATTACAATGAATGATAAAAATGATTACAGTAACAGATATGGTAGTAATAATATATGTAGTGGGCGTCGTGCAGGACCATAGCAGCAGCCACGATCCACGAGAACCTGCTGGACGACAGAGCACAGAAACTCCGGGGAAGTTTGGTTAGTAACATGCATTAATGAGACATGTCCACAGATGGAGAGAGATAGAGAGAGAAAGAGATAGAGAGGGAGAGAGAGAGAGAGGGAGACGGAGGGATAGAGAGAGAGAGAGAGAGACCTCTCTCTTTCTCACGTTCCCTGTTAGCTGTTGCCACACATCCAAAATGAACACACATATGAACAACATAGAACAGTGCCTCCTGCTGGCGGGAGACAGAACATTCTGGTTGTCTGCTATAAATTTTGAAAAGTGTGCTTGTCTTGTGTGTTTAATTGCCTTGTTGTGGATAGTCAATTGTGCACAGAATATTTCATAGTTCAAATTGATATGGTAGTTTTGTTCTTTCATTTGTTTCCACTTTGAGACAGTTTCTCTTTAGTTGTTTAATTTTCTCATTTCTTCATGGAGGTGTTGGTTTGGAGGTAACCTTTCTCAGAGGAGCCACTTGTTCAATTGCTAACCTCAGTTTACTGTTAAAACCTTCTACAATAAAATCACAAGAGGACGGTAACATTTCTGCAGTAAAAGATCAACAAAATTTGCAGTCACTTCAGTGTTAAGATAGTGCTTTCTACTAGTTTGTTCTGAAAAGTCATGTTGTATAAAACCAGTGACAGTAAAATAGATACAGTCAGAGATTTCTGCATTAACAACTGAAGAGATACTGACAGACAGGCCAGGGCTGGAAACTGGTCCAGAGACGAAGGTCTGCACTCTTGCTTCTTTTAAAATGTTGAGGAGCTGGATAAAATCATGTTTTAAGATTTCCAACTGCTGGCACGGAATATCATTCATGTCCACAGGGAAAATCATGGTGCTCACTAATGGGTGAGCTTCCAGCACATCATGAACTCTACTAGAGATGTCGTTAACAGTGGCACTGGAAAAACCGAGAGTTTTACCGGACTTTGTTTTGTTATTCCTGATGATGGCCGTCAATGGGTGGAATCCAAGGGTTCCCTTTGGGTCGAGAGTCTGGTAGAGCCTGATCCTGTAGAATCCCTGTTTGATGGAGGAGACGCCCGGGGGCTGCAAACCCGGGTTGGTGGCTGTACCAGCGCTGTGTAGGCTGTAGTGAATGAGAGTCCTGTGTCCTCATTCTGCTTGACTTATCAGCTGCATTTGACACAGTTAACCATCACATCCTCCTCTCTATTCACTTAAACATGGGGATCTCTGGTTAGCGATATTCACAATGTTCTTTACCTGTCAAGTTCCCTGTTTTGTTATTTTAACTGTCTATATCTTTTTGTACTGAGATGAGGATGCTAATGAGAGCAAAGTGTAACCGGAGTCAAATTCTTCGTGTGTACATATACCTGGCGAATTAAATTGATTCTGATTCTGATTCTTAGTAACAGATGGTGCAACCCTGGACACATTAATGTTAAAGAGCAACTCTGCATGAGACATTGGCTGTTGGCATTCAGCCATATTACCTGCCAAGAGAGTTTTTGCATGTCATCGCAATAACTGATTACGTCCCTCCCTCGGCTGATGCGACAGTGGCCTGTGATTTCCTTTATAATGTAGTTTAGTAGTAGTAGTAGTAGTAGTAGTAGTCAGGTCGTGACCTGAGCGCTGGAGTGAGGAGCCGCTTGTTACAGCAGCTCCGAACTTTCTACCTCTTACTAGTGTTTTTCTAGGGTTTTTTTAGTGTATTTCTGTTGCTGTTTTTTTTTACCTCATCGACACTTTAAGCAAGAGGGCAGCTATGGATGTTCACATTGTGACATTCGTGGTCTGCTCCTTGCTGTTTTCGGCACTTTTAGGTGTGGCTGTGGGAAATACATTGAACCACGGGTCCCCATTCAACTACGGCTCCATTGTTTTCACCCGGGATCAGCTGTTAGGCCTGCGACACACACCCCTTCTCTGCGCAGAGCGGCCGGAGATCCCCGGGAGTTACGGAGGAAGAGAAGAGGATGCAGAGTGGGAGTGAAGCGCAGGGAGCAAAAAAAGACGGTATAAGCCATGTTTACCATCTGTCATCATGGGGAACGTAAGATCTCTCCCCAACAAGATGGAAGAGCTAACGGCGCTGACCCGGCTGCAGAGGGAGTACCGGGAATTAAGCCTCATGTGCTTCACGGAGACGTGGATGACTGAACTTTCTCCGGATTTGCACGTGAATCTGATGGATTCCAACTCGTCCGTGCGGACAGGAAAGCAACGGAGAGCGGCAAGAAGAAGGGAGGGGGGGATCGCTGTGTTTGTAGACGATAGATGGTGCCACCCGGGACACATCAGGGTGAAGGAGCAACTCTGCACCAGAGACTTGGAGCTGTTAGCGGTCAGCATGCGGCCATACTACCTCCCGAGGGAGTTTTCACAGGTCATTGCCGTGACTGTGTACATCCCCCCCCTCAGCGGTCGCTGCTGTAGCTACAGACCAGATCCACACTGTCATCTTGCAGCTCCTAAACCAGCACCCCCAATCCCTCCTGCTCATTTCCGGTGAATTCAATCATGCCTCTCTGTCCTCTGCGCTCCCCACCTTCACCCAGTACTTGAACTGCCACACCAGAGACAATAAAACTTTGGACTTACTGTATGCAAACATCAAGGATGCATACACCTCATCCCCCCTCCCCCTGCTGGGTCGCTCTGATCACAACCTTGTTCACCTCATCACAGACTACACCCCTGTGGTGAATAAACAATGACATGTGAAGAGGCTTGTGAAGCAGTGGTCTGAGGAGACCAGTGCCAGGCTCAGAGACTGCTTCAAGACAACGGACTGGGAAGCACTCTGCAGCCCCCACGGCAGTGACATTGACAGCATGACCGACTGCATCACGGACTATATTAACTTCTGTGTGGAGAACACTGTGCCCTCCAAGTTGGTACCGTGTTTTCCCAACAACAAACCCTGGGTGACCCCCGAGATTATGGCCCTGCTAAATGAGAAGAAGAGGGTCTTCAGATCGGGGGACAAAGAGGAGCTGCGTAGAGTCCAGAAGGAACTCCGGCTGAGGATCAGGAAGGGGAAGGACAGCTACAGGAGGAAACTGGAGAAGCGTCTGGAGCAGAACAACGCCAGGGACGTCTGGAGAGGACTGCAGACCATCGCAGGCCATGGAAAAGGAGTTGGGAGGAACCCAGTAAGCGGGGACAAGGACTGGGCAGATGAACTGAATCTGTTCTTCAACAGATTTGATTATGCCCCCCCTCCCTCTCTCACTCCCCCTCACCCCTATTCACACCTCACCTGGCCGGCTCCCCCTCCCCCTGCCCCTCCACTCCTCAGCCTGACACCTTCAACACCTAACCCCCACCCCCTCACCAGTTCAACCCCCCCCCCTGAGACTCTCACAACTCATCACCCCCACACCCCCACCCCAGTCATCCTCCACCCCCCTCTCCATAACAGATGATCAGGTGAGGAGTCAACTAATAAAGATCAAGGCAAGAAAGGCCCCAGGCCCGGACGGCATCAGCCCCAGGCTCCTTAAGGACTGTGCTGACCAGCTCTGTGGTGTTGTCAGGTGCTTATTCAACCTGAGCCGGAGCCTGGAGAAGGTCCTAGCCCTGTGGAAGACCTCCTGTGTGGGCCCGGTACCAAAGACACCGCGCCCCAAGGAACCTAACCATTTCAGGCCTGTTGCTCTAACTTCTCACCTGATGAAGACTATGGAGAGGATCATCCAGAGACACTTAAGACCGCTGGTGGGCACACAGCTGGACCCCCTGCAGTTTGCTTACCAGCCTGGGATCGGGGTGGATGACGCAGTACTATACCTGCTGCACAGATCGCTGCTCCACCTGGAGGACAGCAGGAGCGCTGTGAGGGTCATGTTTTTTTACTTCTCCAGTGCTTTTAACACCATCCAGCCTTCACTGCTCAGAGTGAAGATGGAAAGTGTGGGAGTAGACCGTGTGGGTCTACCCCCACACTTTCCATGGCTGCGTGGACAACAGACTACCTCACCAACAGACCACAGTTTGTGAAGCTCCAGCACTGTGTGTCTGACGTGGTGCTCTGCAGCACAGGTGCCCCTCAGGGTACGGTGCTCTCCCCCTTCCTCTTCACCCTCTACACCCACAAAACCCCCCCTGCCACATCCAGAAGTTCTCCGATGACACAGCCATCGTTGGATGTGTTTCAGAGGGGGAAGATCTGGAATACAGGACGGTCATCAGGGACTTTGACAGCTGTAGTGAGATAAACCAGCTTCAGCTCAACACCAGCAAGACGAAGGAGATGATCGTAAACTTCCAGAGGAAAGCATCCCACTTCACACTGGCGAACATCCAGGGATCGGACATAGAGGTGGTGCAGAGCTACAGATTTCTGGGTGTTCACCTAAACAATAAACTGGACTGGACTTACAACACCCATGCTCTCTACAAGAAGGGCCAGAGTCGTCTCCACCTGCTGAGGAAACTGAGGTCCTTCGGAGTATGCAGGGCTCTCCTCAGGACTTTTTACCACTCTGTGGTGGCCTCAGCCATCCTTTATGCTGTGGTCTGCTGGAGAGGGGGCAGCACGGACAGGGAGAGCAGCAGACTCAAGAGACTTATTAGAAGAGCGAGCTCTGTCCTGGACTGTCCTCTGGACTCCATAGAGGAGGTGGGTGAGAGGAGGATGTTAGCTAAGCTGACATCCATCATGGACAACACCTCTCACCCCCTACATGACACTGTGGGGGCTCTGAGCAGCTCCTTCAGCAGCAGACTGCTACACCCACGGTGTAAGAAGGAGAGGTTCCGCAGGTCCTTCATCCCTGCTGCTGTGAGACTTTACACAAAACCTGCACCTGATCATGTTGTAGTCTCCTCTTCATGTCCCATTGCTATTTTTTGTTCTTGTTTTTTTTTCCGTTTATGTTCTACCATTAGTACTTGTTTTTTTTAAATCTGCACATTCTACTTTAGTACTTTTTGTAAATATGTACACTTGTGTTTCCCTCCTTGATTCTATTTTTCGCTGCTGTAAACAAGTGAATTTCCCCGTTGAGGGATAAATAAAGTATTATCTAATCTAATCTTTCATAGCTTTACATCTTTATATCTGGAGACTTTAACCATGCTTCCCTGTCCTCCACTCTGTACACCTTCACCCAGTATGTGAAATGCAGCACCAAAGAAAATAAAACACTAGATTTACTGTATGCAAACACAAAGGACATATACAGTTTACCTCTCCCCCGCTTGGATGCTCAGATCACAACCTCGTCCATCTGCTTCCGGTGTACATACCTTTGATAAATCAACAACCTCCAACCAAAGGGTATGAGTGGAACTGGTCTGAGGCGGCGAGGTGAGGCATGAGGCACTAAGTAACTGTTTCAAAACCATCGACTGTTTTGCGCTCCGTAGACCACACAGGGAGGACAATGACGGTCTGAACAGCTGCATCACAGCTACATCAATATCAGAGCAGAGAACACTGTGACTACCAGGAAGGTCAAACTGAGGAAGGCCTCGTGAAAAGACTGTGCAGATCAGCTCTTCCAGACTGGTTAATGGAATGAATTTCAAGATGGTGGGGGTATACAAATACCAACAAACTGGACTGGTTGGACAGCACAAAGATTCTGTACTGTATTACTATTATCTTCATAATTTGAGTCTGATTTCTTATTCTAATGCAAAGTATGTGTTCTCCTGTTATTCATCCCGTGGAGCAGCAGCTGTCTAGACCAAAAACTCACAAGCGCTACACTCAACCCTGCTTTTTTGATAAAGATGGAATTTTTAGCATGTTTTTCCAAGCTTGTATTTTAGCTCTCTGTCTTTGATGTAGACGGTGAAAGGAGGGATCTCTGAGACTCGCATTGAGAAGAGAATCGTCATCACTGGAGACACTGAAATTGATCATGATAAGGTAAGGAATGTAATTAATGGAAAAAGATTTCATGTGAACAATTGTTTCATGCTTCTCTCTTTGCATTAATTTAAATTATAATAATGTTGTTTTCCTCAAAGCTCTGCAGTAAGTGCAACTAGAAAATTTCTGAAGAAATTTTGAGTGTGCGTGACTCTAGCCCCGTCACCCCCATACATTATTACGGACACTGCTCAGCAAATTCAGCACTAGAAAATTCCCACAGAAATTTTGAGAATGACGAGTGGGCTGTTGCCGGGGGTCTGTATTCAAAAAGCACACCTCAAATAGTAATTTTTACCATGTTTATTTAGACACAGGAGCAGCTAGCGCTTACGTGCTAGCAATTAACATTAGCATGTTAGCATTAGCATGTTAGCATTAGGATGTTAGCAATTAACGCACTAGCTGCTCTGCTGTCTTAGTCTGTCATTTTAGACAGACAAGTTCAAATTAAGTGCCAATAACTGCTAAATTGGTCGCCGCAGGGCTTCTGCCTGCTGGCTTCTGCCTTCTGACTCTTATTTTGAAAATAGCCCCTCCCCCCTCTCCACCCTGTCTGTGTGTGTGTGTGTGTGTGTCTGAGTAATTAGTCACAGGTGCTCCCTGCTCAAAATAACATGGGAGTCTATGAGGCTGTGAAAGGGAGTAGTCAGTCAATTAGTGTGTACTGGGCCAAAACTATAAATGTGACAGCTTTAGCAGGCGAATGTGAGTGACACAACAAATTTTCCTACGTTTCTAGCTATAAATGATTTCTGTAGCTTCACATTTACGGCCACATTTGCGGTTTCCAAATTTATTTTTCTACGACTTTTTCTCTCCCTCTCCACTCTAGCGATGACATCACTCACTCTAGCTCTCGAAAGTTCTCGCAATACACATCCATTCATTTTTTGGCATGGTTTTTGGCGATTTTTGGCAAAACCTTTTGCCGAAACTCTAGAAAAGTCATAGCATACCATTTCCGGCCAAGCCGGTCGTTTTGATACCAGTTTTGTGTATGTGCGACAAAAACTCTGGGAGGAGATGCAAACCGAAAAAAACACGGAAGAAACGGAAGACGAAGAATAAGCCCGAGAGGTTTTAAAGAGTGTGCTCTTTCAGGCACACTCAATTACGTGTCACCACAGTTTCTGCTTGAAATGCATACACTGCTCACAAAAAGTTTAAATTTCAGAATGCACCTAAAATGCACTCTAACCTTTACAGGTGAACTTAATTTGACCTTCTCTAAAGTCCAACTGGTCAGTGTTTCACTACTTACTGCATCCTGTTCCCCAACAAGGTGATTAACCACAAAAATCACAAGTGTATGATCCATGAATCGACCACAAAAAATCAATCAACAGTACTTGGCCAATGGAAGGCTTCAAACGGGAAGTACTCAGAGGGAAGTTTCCACTGAGCTTAAGTGTCACAGAGTGTCATCAGCAGGTTGCAATAAGTCTATTTGTGAACAGATTTGTGACAAACCTTGTAGGAGCTATATATTGTTTTGCTTATTAGTATTCTGGGTTTGATTTATTTGGTCTGGTTGGTTTAGCTGATGATAGCCGTAGGTTATATTAGGGGCTGAATCACCTGCACTAGGAGAGAGGGAAGGAAAGAGGCAGGTTAGGTAGCCGTAATTTTTTGTTGACCGCTTTTTGTTTAGTTTGATTGCTTTGATACATGCCAACAGTGTACACCTTCCTTCCATCTGATGTGCGCATGTAAGTGTAAATCCACCGGTAACTTTGTGTTTCTCATTAAATACTTTGAAACTTACCTGGACTCACCGTGCTTCTCTAAACATCAGCGTGTCATACCAAACATACAGGACCTAATCTCAGCCTCTTTAGTGACTTTAAAGGATTTGGAAAGCCGCAATATTCGTCAACAAAAAAAGGGCATCGATAAAAGCGATCACTGGCAGCGCAAAGGAATCAGCGAGACGCCCAGTAAGTGCAACTTTATAACAAAGTAAGACAAAGCGCCACGCCATACATCTGTCATGGAGGACAGGTAAGCTTACCCAGGGCCGCCATCGTCAGTATTGCAAAGTAGTATTGCCACGGCAATACTACTTTTCATTGTAGTATTGCCTGGCAATACTCTGCTACCTTGCACATCTTCCAGCAGCACAGAGCAGGCAACTTCAAGACGCAGACGTCACCCACGAACTCTGAGGTAAGACGACGTGCTAATTACCTTTTTCCAACAGTGTTGCAACTCCCAACTATACAGTATATTTCTATATAAATTGCTATGTTTGTCTGAATTTCTAAACAAAGTCGCATTGCTTGAAATAATGTCAGTAAGTGTAGTAGTCAGTATGCTGCTAGCAAATGTCGTTGCATTCTAGCGAAAAATTTGTTGCATGCAACATGTTAAAACAATAGCTAACTAAGCTCATGTAATGCTTAACAGCATAATTGGAAAGTAAGATCGTCCTTAATTTCCTTCAGGATCAATAAAGTATCTGTACTCTACTCTACTTTTGACCAAAACAATGCCAGATTAATAATCACAGCAGCCAGTGTCACAGTGAAGTTAGCTGTAACTTTTGGCTAGAGAGCATGTCAAGTTAGCATAGACAGGCAGTCACAGGCTTCGGGTGGTAGTGGTCTGAATCATGTAAGGTCTACCCCATGCCCATCGTTCAGCAGAGCTAAATAGTTTTGTTTGTTTGATATGGCAGCAGACAGTAACTAGCAATGTGTTGGATCTATAACGTGTGAGTGTTTTAATGAAGTTTATTGAGACCTCTGCTGTTACTGTTAAGTCAGCCTATGTAAGTTGACGTTTTTTCATCTAGACAGGAGGAGTTGCCTGTGTGCACCATGGCAGGTGAACCTCGCAGAGGTACAATGTGGTCATTTTTCAGAAGGTTAGTTTTGAGCATATGTCAGAGATGGAAAGTGATGTTGAACACATTCTTCTTAACTATGAAGTTGATTTATTTCATTATCAGTTAAATGTAACTAAAATCCATGAAGATTCAATTTGGTAGACAACCAAATGAAATTCATGAAAGGAGAGCTGGTCTTAAATGAGACAGAACACGTCAGTTATAGTAGTACATAGTTGCATTTGTGTCTATTACAAACCTCCTCTCTCCCGAATGTCATTGTTGTTAAGACAACAAGTTTGCCAATATGTTTTAACCTGTTTTTATTTTCCCCAAACAGAAAGACTGACAACAGTGTTGCTACAGTAGTTGAGGCAGCAGATGCAACCAGGTAAGGGTTAAACACAACACATCAGTCATGTTTGTTACAGGTGGTATGTGACATTACAGTAAAGATACATTCATAAATGTGTGGCTGCTGTATTGAATACAATGCAAGTGTACACAGGTGACCCCCCTGTAAAATTCAGCAGAACCACAATACCTTAGCAGTTCATTTAGGGTCATACACCAGTGCTTTGCACATCACATCAACTGTTTATGTCCTTTTGCTGCTGTTATTTTTCTCTGTTGTTTTTAAAATGTGTTAGGCTAAGCGTTTTTAATTTCACCATATAGAAAAGACTATTACCTCAGCTGTTATTCATATGTTGTTGATACGGTATATCTAGGTTATTTATGATGTGTTTTTTTTTCCACAGACCAGCGGTAGGCAGCGCTACAGTCCAGACCACAGACCAGCCCATGACCATGAATAAAGATGCAGCTCGGTAAGTTGCTCTTCAGCACACACTGTGCACTCTCAGACATCAATTTAGTCAGAAATGGAATCATCTTAGTATAGAGATGGTAAGTAATGTTTAACACGTGTGGCGTGACGCGTCAGGGCAACTTCCCTGTCCTCTGTGACATGCCGCCCTGGGCAACTGTCCGGTCCGCCTGCGTTTTTAATTTCACCATATAGAAAAGCTTGTTGTCACCACATCAATTCAAAGCCCAGCTCCATATAGCCTTTCATATTACCTCAGCTGTTATTCATATGTTGTTGATACATTATATCTAGGTTTTTTATGATGTTTTTTTCTTCCACAGACCAGCGGTAGGCAGCACTACAGTCCAGACCACAGACTAGCCCATGACCATGGATGAAGATGCAGCTCAGTACGTTTAACAGGCCTTTCCTTCATCTATGATCAAACAGCTTTAAGTGACACAAAAATCATATTTCTTAAGTTGAAAAAACTGAAGAATATCTTCTTACCAGTAGGCCTAATTTTGTTAAAAATCTTGTTGTGTGGTGGCTGCTAAAATCCGGACCAAGTTTTCTAATTCCCTGATTTAAGTTTACAAACTTTTCTTGTATATATTGTCATCATATCAAATAACATGCATTAATGTATTGTTATTATGTTTTGTTTTACACTTCACATCGTTTGTCTGAATTTTTTTGTCAATTCAAGGTGATGGGATACATCTGCACCCAACTGTACTCTGTATAAAAAGGATTTATTGACAGAATAACTATTGTTGTCATACCGAGTGAACTCATTGCCCATCACAACATAGTAATATGTAAGTAAGTTACCATTCATCAACTTACACTTGAAAAATATGCGAACGCCTGTGAAAAACTCAAAATAATCCTTCAAATCAATTCAAAATACGCCACACTGGGTGTAAGCGCTATTTATTATTGTTTATTTCATTTTCAATTCAACCAGGTGAGAAAAGGTTTCAATGTGTTTGAATGAGTATTGAGCCGCTGGTGTTTTGGGCTTATGTGGCTTCCGTGGGAAGCAGGAAGTCAAGAGGTGTGTCGTATGTTTTCAGTAAAGAAATGGCGGAGCGACACAGTCGTTTTACCATGACACCGGGTCACATGTCTGTGTCCGCGGCCAGCCAGAGTTATGCGTAAACGGTCTCCTGTCATTTATTAGAGTGGTTATAAACAAAGAAATGAAGAACAAGAAAAAGAACAAGTAAGATAGCCACCACACTGGGGATTTCCACTAACACGCATACACACACTATAAGTTGACTCAACTTAACTCTGTCAAAGCAACAAGATCACTTGATTGAGTCATCAAATATTTTTTGAAGTGTAAGAGTTTATAAAATGGCTACAACTATTTTAGTACCCAATTTTATGTTATCCCACTGCAAAAGAAACAGTAACAACCAAAAGTAAAACAAAACTTCCTCCTTCAATACACATAATTATGTGGGTCGTCGTGCTATACGTCACGACAGGCCTGGGCAAGAAATTTGGCAATACTACATTTAAAATGGTGATGGCACCCCTGAGCTTACCTGTGCGTGTATGTGTGTGGAGAAAGAATCCGGACTGCATTGAAGTGTCTCCGTTTGGAACATGAATGAAGGAATGCGGGTCAGATATGCGTTGTCTGTGCATTATGTTTGCTCTGTGCTCTGAATGACGTCTGCACTTTGTCGCTTGTATGCAAAGCTTTATGATGTTTCAAGGGGGAATGCTGATGCTGGCTTGTTGAGATGAATTGTTCAGATATGTGGATTGTGCATTGTGGATGGATTTAAATGTCACGGTTCACTGAAAACTGAATGAAAATGGGTTAAAATGAGTCAAACAAATGACGCTGCCTCATGCTCTGACTTGGAGTCTGGGAAAAGGGAGAGAAAACTCACTGAAAAGGCTCTGGTGAATAAAATTTAAAAACTGCAAAATGAACTCAAACACGCTGTTGTATGTTGAAAATGTTGAAAGCCACAAAACATCTCAGTCTCAGTTTTGTTCAATTTCTTCTGCACGTTTAAAGGCAGAAGCTGAGCTTGCAGCTTTAACTATGAGGCACAAACTATTAAAGGATAAGCATGCTTTGGAAGAAGAGGAGCAACGCCTGCACAAAAAGAGAGAAGAGCTCGAACTGAACACTGAAATTGCAGAAAAAATGGCAAAACTTGAAATTCTTAAGATAAATAGCACAACAAGTGAAAAAAGGACGTCAAAGGTCTTGGATGGAATGAAATCATATTTGGAAAAGGCAGAATCTAAAGAGTTACACAACGTCAATGCAGATTTATTCGTTCCTAAACAAACTGAAATTAACACAAATACAAATACAACTTCATATGAACAAAACTAAATGCAATTTCAGATGGACCCATTCAACACAGATGTACATGGACAACCAGGATTTAACACAGTGGATCTGGAAACCTGAAATGACGTTCTTGGCATCATGAGGAAACAAAACGATTTAACAACATTGTTAATGCAACAGCAATGCCTATCAGCTCTACCTAAGAGAGAGATCCCAATATATGACGGTGATCCACTGAAATATCACACATTCATTAAAGCCTTTGAGAATGGAGTTGAGAGGAACACAAGTAAAAGCTGTGACAGACCGACAGACCCACTCACCCAATGGCAGCATAACTAAGGGATGACCAGAGCCAGCCCTAACTATAGGCTTGATCAAAAAGAAAAGTCTCAAGTCTCCTCTTAAAAGTGTTGACCGTGTCTGCCTCAAGAACCCAGAATGGTAGTTTGTTCCACAGAAGAGAAGCCTGATAGCTGAAAGCTCTGGCTCCCAATCTACTTTTGGAGACTATAGGAACCACAAGGAACCCAGCGTCCTGAGAGCGCAGTGTTCTAGAGGGGTAGTAAGGTACTATGAGCTCTTTTAGATATGATGGTGCCTGACCATGGAGAGCTTTGTAAGTAAGGAGAAAAATTTAAAATTCTATTCTAGATTTAATAGGGAGCCAATGCAAGGAAGCCAAAATGGGAGAGATGTGATCTCTGATCTTGGTTCCTGTCAGAACACGTGCAGCAGCATTCTGAATTAACTGCAAATTCCTAAGAGACTTATTAGAGCAGCCTGATAACAAAGAGTTACAATAGTCCAGCCTTGAAGTAACAAATGCGTGGACTAGTTTTTCTGCATCCGCTTGAGACACGATGCGTCTGATTTTAGCGATGTTACGTAAGTGGAAGAATGCAGTCCTTGAAATTTGTTTTATGTGGATGTTGAAGGACAAATCCTGATCAAAAACAACTCCAAGAATCTTTACGGTGGAGCTGGAGGGCAGGGTGATCCCATCTAAAGTAACTAAGTCTCTAGAAAGAGAGTTTCTGAGGTGTTTGGGTCCAATTAAAAAAACTTCAGTTGTGTCTGAATTTAACATCAGAAAATTGTAGGTCATCCAACTTTTTATATCCTTAAGGCATGTTTGGAGTTTAGTTAACTGATTGGTTTCATCAGGCTTGATCGATAAATATAATTGGGTGTCGTCAGCATAACAATAAAAAATTGATAGAGTGATTCCTAATAATGTCCCCTAAAGGAAGCATATATAAACTGAATAGAAGTGGTCCTAGTACAGAACCTTGTGGGACTCCATGACAAACTTTGGTATGCATGGAGGATTCATCATTGACGTGAACAAACTGAGATCGATCTAAGAAATACGATTTAAACCAGCTTAGGGCGGTTCCTTTGATGCCAATTTGATGTTCCAGTCTCTGTAAAAGAATTTGATGGTCAATGGTGTCAAATGCGACACCCAGATCTAACAGGACAAATACAGAGATGAGTCCTTTGTCTAAGGCCATTAGGAGGTCATTTGTAACTTTGACTAATGCGGTCTCTGTGCTATGATGCACTCTAAATCCTGACTGAAAATCCTCAAATAAACTATTCTTATGGAGAAAGTCAAACAGCTGACTAGTTACAGCTTTCTCAAGTATCTTAGAGAGAACGGGAAGGTTTGATATCGGTCTGTAGTTGGCTAAGACCTCTGGGTCTAGAGTGGGCTTTTTAAGAAGAGGTTTAATTACAGCTACCTTAAAGGACTGTGGTACATATCCTGATAATAAAGACAGATTAATCATATCCAATAAAGAATGACTAACTAGAGGTAAAACATCCTTGAGCAGCCTGGTTGGGATGGGGTCTAAGAGACAGGTTGACGACTTAGATGCAGAAATTATTATTATTAATTATTTGATGAAGGTCGATGGGAGAAAAACAGTCTAAATACATATCAGGTTTTACAGCTGTTTCCAAACTTGCTGTATCAGAATGCAGATCAATGCCTGTTGAGGACAAGAGGTGATGGATTTTGTCTCTAATAGTTATAATTTTATCATTAAAGAAGCTCATGAAGTCATTGCTTCTTAGACCTAAAGGAATAAATGGCTTAGTAGAGCTGTGATTCTCTGTTAGCCTGGCTACAGTGCTGAAGAGAAACCTGGGGTTGTTCTTATTCTCCTCTATTAATGAAGAGCAGTAGGCTGCTCTGGCATTACGGAGAGCCTTCCTGTATGTTTTGAGATTATCTTGCCAGACTAGACGAGATTCTTCCAGTTTAGTGGCACGCCATTTGCGTTCAGATTTACGTGTCTCTTGCTTTAATTTACAAATCTGCTGGCTATACCATGGTGCTAGCCTTCTTTGTTTAATTGTCTTCTTTTTCAGAGGTGCAATAGAGTCTAGAGTTGTCCGTAATGAGCCTGTAGTACTATCAACAGGATGATCTATTTGTAAGGGGCTAAAGGAAGCAGACAAGTCCTCTGTTACATTGAGACATGGCATTGAATTCAATGCTGAAGGAATCACTTCCTTAAATTTAGCTACAGCACTATCAGATAAACATCTGCTGTAGAAGTTTCTACACAAAGGCTTATAGTCCAGTAGTATGAACTCAAAGGTTTTTAAAAAATGGTCAGACAGAAGAGGATTCTGTGGAAGGACTTAGATTATCAATTTTGATGCCATATGAGAGAACAAGATCAAGAGTGTGGTTCAGACAATGAGCCGGTTTATTTACACTGACAGAAGCCAATTTAATCTAAAAAAGAGAAACGCAGTACTAAGACTATCATTGTGGTTGTCCACATGAATGTTATAATCACCTATAATAAGGTGCATTTGTTTGGGGCGACATCATCTCCTAGATGTGCCAATTTCACTCTCAGAAAGTGTGCAGAGGACTACGGGCATCTCTACAGTGAGGAAACAGTGGATAAACTATTGCACTGCTTTTATGTGGATGATTGCCTTGTGTCAGTGGCCACGGAGAAGGAAGCAGTGTCGCTTTACTGGAACCTGGTCTCTTTGTGTTCCGAGGGTGGATTTTCTCTTACAAAGTGGATGAGTAATAGGCCGTGCTGGAAGCCATCCCTGAGAATCACAGAGCAAAAGGCATTAAAGGGTTAGACATGGAGCTGGAATGGAGCATTAAATCAGACTCTTTTATGTTCAAGATTGTGCTTAAGGATAGACCACTTACCAGAAGGGGAATCCTCTCGACTGTCAGCTCAATCTACGATCCCCTTGTAATGCTGAGCCATGTAGTTTTAACAGCAAAGAAGATGCTGAGAGACCTGTGCAGGAGAGGACTAGGCTGGGATGACACTGTACCTGAGTCAGTCTCTAAAGAATGGTTGGAATGGCTGCAGCAGCTGCATCTGTTGGACAGATTTGAGGTCAGCAGATGTTTGAAGCCACCAGGCTTTGGAGAAGTTACTTAAGCCCAGTTACATCACTTCTGTGATGCCAGCGAACACGGATATGGAAACAGTGACTTACCTGCTGTTGAAAACCAAGAACTTTGAGACCACAGTGCTTTTGTGATGGGAAAAGCTTGAGTAGCTCCTTTGAAATGCGTTACAATCCTCAGGATGGAGCTTATCGCTGCAACTATGGCCAGCCGCATGGACATGCTTTGGAGGAAGGAGTTACATATGGATCTTTTGGACTCCTCCTGGACAAGTCTAAAGAAATCAGTGGCATGGCTCTTGAGAATTAAGAGCTGGCTTATGTCGTGTGTAAAGAAGAGAAAACATCTGACCTTTGTACAGTCTGACATCAATAAGGAACAACAGGAATCCTCTGTGGAAAGGCAGATGAAGGATTTTAAGAGGACAGTGGTGCACAGGAGTCTCACAGTGACAGACCTGGACCCAGCGCCGGTCCTGGCCCTTTTTCTGTTTCATGCGCTCGTGCACATCTTGGAGCGCTTACTTAGGCATGTACATCAGGAAGTGGGACATGGTGGCCGTAACCATATGCTGTCTAAGCTGAGAGAGCGATACTGGATAGCTGGTGTGAGTTCAGCTATCAGGAGAGTGCTAGCCAAGTGTATCACCTGTTGCCGTTTGAATGCTCTGCCAGTTCACCAGCAGATGGCAGATTTGCCTCATGAAAGAATTGTCCCAGATGAACCACAATTCACCTGTGTGGGAGTTGACTACTTTGGACCTTTTGAGGTTAAGAGTAGAAGGAGCATGGAAAAGAGGTACGGTGTTCTATTTACTTGCTTCGCCACATCAAATCACATCAAAGTTGCATCATCGTTGGACACCGACTCTTTTATTAAAGCACTGCATGCTACACTCTGACAATGGAACAAACTTCGTAGGAGCAGAACGAGAGTTGTGGAAGGCAATCGAACAGTGGAATCAGGTACAGATCCATGATGTCATGCTTCAAAAGGGAATCCAATGGAGCTTTAATCCACCTGCTGGCTCACAACATGGGGGAGCTTGGGAACGGTTGATACCGTCTGTTCGAAAGGTTCTTAATTTAACCCTGAAAGTACAAAACTTGGATGAGGAAAGCCTTTACACAGCGTTTTGTGAGATTAAAGTCATAATAAACAGTAGACCAATCACTAAAGCCTCCATGGATCCAAATGACCTGGAAGCATTGACGCCAAATCACCTGCTACTGTTGAAGACCTCACCAACATTGCCACCAGGAGTGTTCGAATCCTCAGACATTTATGCACATAGGAGGTGGAAACAGGTTCAATATATGTCTGACTTGTTTTGGAGGAGATGGGTTAAGGAATACTTATCTCAACTGCATGAGAGTCAGAAATGGACAGAGTGAAAAAGAATCTTTGTGGGAGACCTCATCATCATCATGGACAGCACGGCACCTCAAAACTCTTGGCCTGTGGGACGAGTAATACAAACCTTCCTGGACCGAAGAGGATTCGTTCATCAGGTGCGGATTAAAACCCGGAGCAGCTGCCTGGACCGGCCTATCATGAAGGTGCCTGCTGCAGGAGGCTGAAGCCGTTTGAGGACATACTGGCTTACGTTATCACTTCTTTTACTTTTTTGGGACTGTTACTAGACTCACGTTGCTGGTTTTTGACTGTTTGACTTTGACCGGTGAGACTGTGGACCCTTTGAGTCATATGATTCAAGAAGAAAGAAGATTTGAGAGTGGATTATTGATGGACATTAATTGTTGAGATTTATTGTTGAAAGTCTTTTTCATGTGGTTGCCTCCTACTTGTATGTAAGTAATTATTTAGATTAACTTAATAATTAGGGTATGGTGTTGTAGGAGCTGTATATTGTTTTGCTTATCAGTATTCTGGGATTGATTTAGTTGGTCTGGTTGCAACGGTGATGTGTGTGGTTTGGGTCACATGGGTGTCAGCTGATGATAGCCGTAGGTTATATTAGGGGCTGAATCACCTGCACTAGGAGAGAGGGGAGGAGAGAGGTAGGTTAGGTAGCCGTAATTTTTTGTTTAGTTTGATTGCTTTGATACATGCCAATAGCGTACACGTTCCTTCCATCTGATGTGCGCATGTAAGCGGCAATCCACCGGTAACTTTGTGTTTCTCATTAAATAATTTGAAACTTACCTGGACTCACCGTGCTTCTCTGAGCATCAGCGCGTCATACCAAACATACAGGACCTAATCTCAGCCTCTCTAGCGACTTTAAAGGATTTGGAAAGCCGCAATAAACCTTTTTTGTTGTTGTTCTGCCTTCACTCTTCAGGCTTTGGCCCAGGCCATTAAAGAGGCAAAAGAGCAGCACCCAGATATGTCTGTTACCAAAGTGGTTGTGCACCAGGAAACAGAGATCACTCCAGACTGAGACAGACTGATCATCTGGAAGGTGAGTGTCCATACTGAACCCACCCTCACCCACCACCAACTACCTTTTCTCTGGTCCGACAGGAACTCTTGATACAACCATAAATCACTTACTGTTCAAACACAGCAAATAGCATTATTCAGAAAATTGGAAATACAAAAAGCAAAACTGGTTTTACAAAAGCATTCTGTGCCCCCAAACCTGCTTACTCCACCTAGCCCCCGGAAGGCCAAATTATGAATCAATACGAAACTAGTGATGTGAAAAGCTTCTAATTATGAATTGATTAATTAGCTAATCAATGTCAGTAATACATTGGGCCTAGCCAAGAATCATTGGACTTGCATTCATATAGCATGATTCTCTGGCAGAAAAGCGCTGGTATGAAGCTAGGTAGCACTGAGATGAAGTGTTTGTGTAGTTAGAGAGTAAAACGCTATTAACAGAGGGTTGACTACACAAGCTTATAAGGTGCAGGGTTATAAAAGCACAACACAAATTGACTTTTTTGTCAGTCCCCTCTCTGTTATATAAAACTCAGGAGACAGACAGTCTATCTCTCACCATTATATCTGGAACAAAACTAGCATGTATTTTTCATCAACCACTATTTGATTTGATATTTAGATAATGATAACATAACATACAACAATCAAGTATATAAGGGTTCAACTTGACAATTTCAGAGTCCCAGGAGTTCAAACAATAAATTAATAAATACATTTTAACAGGACTCTTAACCTTTTATAACTGTATGACACAGTGGTGGCATCTGCATTATTCCATGCAGTTGTCTGCTGAGAAGGGGGAAGCACAGAGAGGGACATTAAAAGACTCAACAGACTGGTGAACAGGGCCAGCTCTGTCCTGGATTGCCCTCTAGACTCCATAGAGGAAGAAGAAAAAAGAGGCAAAAGGCCGTAATTATAACATAAACCTTTACTTAGAACAGACATATATTATAGATGGGACTTCTCCTTTGCCATGTTTTTTTTAAATCATAATTTCAAAAGAAAGATTCTTCTTTTCTGATCTGTCCTACTGTAATTTCCTGTTAAGCATGTAAAATATAGGTTTAGCTGTCATTCTTTTCCAGAAGTACCGATATCCAAGTTTCTTGCTTAGAAATGTGTAGAATAGGATATATTTTATGGCAATGGTTTCACCTTTTTCATTTCAGGTCACATCTGAGCATTTCTTACTAAGATAAGGTGTTTAATGCAAACCATTCCATAAATTTAGTATGATGTAAATTTCCACAATGTGGAAAATGTAAGTCATGTCATACTCACTGCTCTGCTGAAAATAGTCTTTTGTCTGACAGAAGTCATTCACTTTTTTCTAGTTTCTTGTTAATTTTTTACTTTTGTCATTTTTCTGTCTAGTAAGCTGTTGTTAGTGTAACTTAACACTTCCTCCAGAGACTATTGAGACCATTGAATAGATACCTATTTTGTTTTGAGAATTATTGCAGACATCATTATTATTATTTATTATTATTGAGTCTTATTATTGCAATATAAAATTTCCTTGACTAACTTCCTACTTGTATGTCACATTTAATTATGTTTTGGTTTGCTCACTAAGGATAAAAGCTTGTATTTTTGCTCACTGTCCTTTTTCTTTGTCACTTTTCTTATCCATGTGTTGAAATCTAACTGAGAGGTTAACCTGTTATAATTCACTAAAGATATGTTTCTCTCTTTTTCTCTTTGCCCCTTTTTTTCAATCAACCATACCTCCAACCACCACCTCAGCTGCCCACCCTTACTCCTTACTGTGTTTCCATCATACCCTTTTACTGCTGCACCCCCAGCCGTCACACCCAACTCCACAGCCTTTGTCATGAACCACCAGACCACATCAGAGGGAAAAAGCTTCAAAGTTGAACTATACACTTTAACCTCCATGAGTGTGAAGTTTGCCCCAAAGGAGATGAAGTTGCCAGAAAATTCCCAAGAACTCTTACAGTATTCCCCACAATCGCCACAATTACTGCCAAAAGATCAACCGCTGGACTGATTTAAAAAAAAAAAAAAAAAAAAAGTTTTTTTAAATAGAAAAAAGAAAATACAGCATTTGTGGATATATTTCTCTCTATTTTGTCTGGGGACTTTAAGAAAATTTTCAAGGGCATTTGGTCTTTTAATCTCGAGATTACTGGTACTTTATTTTTCTACCGCTTTTCTTACCATTAGAATTGGTTATCAATAACTTGTAGGTGAAATGTTTTAACAGTGTGTTCCAAACAGCATTAATACAGGGATTGTGGGTAATTTTTTTCTTCTTCTGGGGGGGGGGGTTGTAAACAACTGGAACCGAGGTTCCCTATCAAATCCTAGTGAGAGTTACGTGTCATTTCTTGTACAGTAAATATTTTATTTTGCCTCTCAATGTGATAAATTATTTTTTCAATTACTCCTTTCACCTCATGTAAATTCGTGACTTAATTATTTGTTGAGTGGTTTTTACATCTTTTGATTGTTTTAATTCTTCTTGTCATTGTAGTACTTGTGTCACTAGAATGGGGTTTAGAGACAGCAGTGTACTAAAATGACATTTTCTTTCTTATTTCCACCTCTATCTTCTTTTTGTCTGTTTTGCGTTTTAGATCTACTCAGTTCAGTTGTATGTAACATCGTGATTTTGTATTGAGAGCATTCCAGTCACAGGAAAAAAATGTACTCATTTTTATAAGCATGACATTATTTCTGCATGTATCACGTTTATTATTTTCTGCAGAATGGGCAGTGTGTACTAATCCAGAGGGAGTAAATTCAAATGACCGTTATTAAAGCAGCTGAAAAATGAGCACAGTAAGATAGCTAACTTAATAAACTGCAAATGTGCTATATAAGAATGAGTATTACCCAAAGTAAGCATAACCCAGGCATGCAGTACAAAGGTCATTATTATTATTATTATTATTATTATTATTTGGAATTTAGAGTTTATTATTTTTCATAATTATAAACAGGAAACAAACAAACACCCATACATATGAACAAGTAAAACAGACAGAAAGGAGGGTAACGAAAATAAGAAACAACCAAAAAGAACAAAACACAGGCAGGTAGGTAGGCAGTTCAATAAATAACACATTCGGATGTGAGGGTCGGTCCATTATTCAGGCAGAGTGTATGGCCTTAATGTAAAACATATTAATACAGAACAATTAAGAATATCTATACATGGTTTAGCTGTTCTCTCTAGATATACATTTACCAAAACTGTCCCACTGTTAGCTTGTCATATAATTTTCACTGTTTAATCTCCCCAACATTTTCTCACATCCAGCAGTTTCCATCATCTGAATTCTCCACATATTCAGTGTGGGAGCTTGAGGCTTCTTCCAACACTTTAAAATTGTCTGTGCCATTTAGCCATTTGCCTATATAATCCTAAACATTTTCCCACAGGGGGAAGATCTTAGAACATTCCCATAATGCATGTACAAATGTGCCACTTTTTCCAGCATAGATCATTGTTAAGTAAACCCATTGTATTTAGTCTTGATGGGGTAAAGTAATAGCTGTGAATTATTTTATACTGAATAAACTTGCCTCTGGCTTCTCTTACATATTTTTCAGCGTTGGAAAGAATCCCATCCCATGTTTTTTCATCCCTGCTTGAGATTACTACAGCCATTACTCTTTGTCCAAGGACACATTTCATACCATTTTGATGCTTTATAATGCATTTTAGGTAGCTGTAAATAACACTCAACTGAACCTTTATCCTGACCAGCGAGAACAACCTCTTTAATACAGTGTCTAATTTGTAAATATTTCCAAAAGTGGCCTCCGCCCTCTAAGTGAAATTTTTCCTTGAATCTGGTATATTAAAGAAAATTACCTTTTTAAAATAAATCGTCTATAATTCTAATATCTTTTCTTAACCACTGAGCCCAATAGATAGTCTGTTTATCTGTCTTTTTTTTAATTATGCCATATGGGTGCATATTTTTGAGTATACTGACAAATTTTACGTCTCTTATGAACCTCTTGCCAAACCATTTTCGAATGCTCTAGAATAGGGTTGATTATTTTGTTTGTCTCATGTTTCACTATTTGTGCAAGTACCTCACTGAGTTTAAAGGGGGAAGTGAGTTCTCGTTCAATCCGGACCAAGTCCAGACCAGCACCAATTTCATCCCAGTGTTTTGTAAGCTTGTACATCTCAAAGGCAACACTAAAATATTTTATGTTCGGTAATGACAGACTCCCTCTTTTCTTTGACTCACATAATTTATCTATACGAATTCAAGGGTTTTTCACATCCCAAAGAAATTGTTTTATCATTTTGTCATATCTTATTAATTGTTATTTTGGAATGCATGAGGGTATCATCCCGGTTAATACAAAGGTCATTATTGTTGTTATTATTATATTCAAAACTACTAAATAAAATGTGACATATAAGACATAATCTGCATAAAAATGTACAATGTGCATTGGCAAAGGTTATATTATTTTTAACAAATAGTTATTAACAGAAGACCCAAGATAGACTCTTGTGGGTCACTTAAGGCCCACTCATAACGGCTGCGCCGCGGTCACCGGAGCTGATCGCTGCCAGTCTAGTCAATGAGAGCACTCACACAGGGCGTGCCTCGGAACGTCTCAGAAGCATCGACTCGCGCCACGGCGCGAGCATACTGTAGCATTTCTATTTTTGACGCGAGCCGCTGCTAAACCTCGTAAATTTCACTGCGCACCAGCACTGCACACCAGACAGGAAATCTGACACAGAATCAGCATAATAAACTTCTGCCCCCTTTCAAAATAAAACACAATACGCAGTTCATGTAGCTTATCACAACTTCATACCAAAGTTACGTCATGACCGGTAGCACCAGGTGAGTAGTCAATCGATCAAAGGGTCTCAACATGGACGATGAGAGACTTATTGTTAAAGTGGAACAACACACAATCATTTATGACACAACAGATGCTTTTTATAATCTCCTCCACGTCGGAGAAGCAAAGTCAGCTGTTTGTTGTTGTTGTTTTCTTTACATACAGTTTATCGCGGGGTCTCGCGTACATCCAGGATTCTCTTGTGATCTCGCGTAAATACGGCCAGCTCGCTACGCTGCCATTACGCTGCCAACACGCGCCCGGTGTGAGTTGACGCTGGGCAGAGGACCTAAACCGTGGTGCAGCCGTTCCGCGCTTACGTCCCGTGTTATACATACCTTAAGAGCACATTGTTCTTCCTGGGCAGTTGTTTAAAGAATTTAATTAATCTGAACCTGAAATAGTTCATTTTCTTTTATTAAATATAATTTGTTAATTTGTTTAATTTAGGTTCAAATACTTTCAATCAATCAAAAGTGCAACACAATGTTGATGTTCCAAATGTTTATTTATGAAGTAGGCATACAATCATCCATAACCTATTCTCTGGCATATCGCATGTATGCAAGTCTAGGAGCCCAACATTAACTTCCTCCTTACTACACTCTGCCCATTCAAACCAAACCATGTTTAGTACATGAAGTTTATATTTTGTTAATTTTCAAACATGATGCTTTTTAGAACACAATATTCTGTATAGTCCTTCCAACATAGTAGTTCTTTCACCACTATGGTAGTTTTCATCATGGAACTCCCTTTTTTCATTGCAAGTAAGTTCTTTCTTTATTGTGAACCCTCACTTTGCCATCACAGAAAGACATGTAATAAAAGAGCACCATGAATAAACACAAAATTGTATTTTATCGTGTTCTGTGTCTAGCTATTCTGATTTTTGGATTTTTTGGTAGCCAAGCCCGTTTACGTCATCAGAGTAGCAGGCTGGTTTAATTGTTGCTGAGAGTGATGACATAATCAAAATACCTTTCCATCACATTTCAAAAGTCCTTTATCATTTTTGTTTGAAAAACCATGACTATGAAAATTTTAAAGCCCTGACAGGTGACACCTACAGATTGCAATATTGAACATGTGGCCGCAAGTCCGAGACACAACCACAAAGTCGATCATCGAACTGCGGCCGAGGGTGTCCTGGTGCCAAGTGCACATATGGACACCCTTATGCTTGAACATGGTGTTCGTTATGGGCAATCCATGACGAACACAGAAGTCCAATAACAGAACACCGCTCGGGGTCAGATCAGGGGGGCCGTTCCTCCCAATTACGCCCCTCCAGGTCTCACTGTCCCCCAGTCCCCCAGGAGGACAAGGAATTCCCCCCGAGGGAGCGCTCTCCAGCACCCCCTCCAAAGACTCCAAAAAGGGTGGTTACTCTGAACTGCCATTCGGTGCATAGGCACAGACGACAGTCAGGACCCGTCCCCCCACCCGAAGGCGAAGGGAGGCTACCCTCTCGTCCACCGGGGTGAACCCCAACATACAGGTGCCGAGCTGGGGGGAAACAAGCATTCCCACCCCGCTCTGTGCCTCTCACCGGGGGCAACACCAGTTCTCAAGGAAACTGGTTCCGGAGCCCACACTGTGCATCGAGGCAAGCCCGACTATATCTAGCCGGTACCTCTCAACCTCGCACACCAGCTCAGGCTCCTTCCCCGCCAGAGAGGTGACGTTCCACGCCCTCAGAGCCAGCTTCTGCAACCGGGGGTCGGACCGCCAGGGTCCCCGCCTCCGACTGCCGCCCAACTCTCCTCGCACACGCCCCCTGTGACCCCTCCCATGGGTGGTGGGCCCATGTCACCCTTTCGGGCTGTGCCCGGCCAGGCCCCATGGGTGAAGGCCGACCACCAGATGCAGCCAACGAGCCCCACCCCCAGGCCTGGCTGCAGGGGGGGGGGGCAAGGGAAACTTGGCTCCTTGTATATACATTTCATCAGAGGGTTTGAGCTGCGCTTTGTCTGGTCCCTCACCTAGGACCTGATTGCCTTGGGTGACCCTACCAGGGGCATGAAGCCCCCAACAACATAGCTCCTGGGATCATTGGAACACGCAAACCACACAAACCCCTCCACCGCTTTATTTTATGTTATGTTACTGTTGTTATGATTTGGCACTATACAAGAAAAATTTAATTGAAAAAAAAAAAACTAAATTAAATTAATACCACTCACAGAATACCAAGTTACGAGTAACTTGCCCTCTCTGGGGCAGAGGTAGATCGTCCACTTATCAGATGATCTGTGGTTCAATCCGTGATTTCTCCATGTTGAAGTGTCCATGGGCAAGATAGTGATCTCTCACGGAGGCCAAAAAAAAGGTGGACTGATGGCTGATTTTTATTTTATTGATCACTCTGTCACACTCTAGAGCCAATGGTATACAGTCGTCCCTCGCTATATCGCGGTTCACTTTTCGCGGACTCGCTGTTTCGCGGATTTTTTTCAGTGTAATTTTGTATGCTTTTTTTTTTTTTACAGCGTACTGTACAGTATGAATGCGCATTGTGTTTTGCGTCCGAAATTGGCTAAGGGAGAACCGCACATGTGTTCTGCGTCCTGTTTAAGGGAGTACTGTACAAAATGCGTGTAAAAAGGTGTATAAAAGTGTGTGGTTAGGGGTTTTACGGCCTTAAAACATGTATAATAATTGTAAAACTTACTTCGCGGATTTCGTTTATTGCGGGTTATTTTTAGAACGTATCCCCCGCGATAAACGAGGGATCACTGTAGTTCACAGTGTGCATGCGCCTGACCAATGGCAGTGTAATGACCCACACAGGGTGGAATCTAAGCGCAGAGCATCGGCGCTAAAATTTAGCTTAGCTAGTGTTGAGGCAATCTTAATTCACCTCCCCGAATTGGTTGATACAGGATGAGCACTCAGAAGACGTGGATTCGTTCAAAGTATTTATTCAATTATAACAAAAGCTTTTGGAGATCCTACCACAGAAAAAGTATCTGTTGCAGCAAAAAGCCAAGTAAGATCTGAAGAGTCCCTGCAGCTTCAGTCTTCTTATACTCTTCTACACCTGTCCACTGACGTCACTCCTTGTCTTCCTGTTCTATACATAGCTGCCCTATATGGTCATATTTTAGCTACTCAAAAATAGGGTGTTTTCCTTCTAAGGGTGCCGCTCATTTGCATTGTCTGTTCAAACCTTTTTAAGACATTCCTGAAATAGCCACCTAAAATAGGAGTCAGCAACAGTGTGTGTCCCTGCTGTGCTGGACACTTCTCACTGTTACATTCATTTGTTTCATTATACATTCTCTAAACAGTGTAATTACTTGAATAGCTAGTGTGTTTGTGCTATACATTTATATCCACAATTCCCTCTTTTGATCTCCCTCAAGGAGATCACATTTTCCAAATCTCTAATTATTATGACTGGTTGTATTCAAAGTTAATAATACTAGGTGACTTATCATTTCTAATAACGCCTAAGGGTATCTTTATCACTCTCCACTTGTAGGTCCTCCAATTGAACAGGTGGCATCATCCCATGGATGTCTTTTTTCTCTATAGCAGCTGTTATCAGTCTTAGCGAGAGGGAACGGATACAGGGAATACAGCAACAACCACACGTAACTATAATAGCTAAAAACTTAGAAATAGAAATCATAAGAGACCAAACATGTCTGTCATCCATCTTTCTAAGGGCGGGCATATGCGGATGACGGCACGTGGTCAATGGAGTAACACAAAATAAAAATTAACGTTACAATTGCTGCTGACAGGAAACCTAGTCCTATCATCCATCTCCAACTCCCAAACATATTAAGCTTTTATCTCAAACCTTTAGATAAAATGAAAATAACAAGCTAACCCTTCTGTTTAGTAAATGAGTCCCTTATTGTTATTTCGCAGGCGGTAACACCCCTGGGAAAGTTTCTGCCCTATTGTCTTGTTTCTTTAACTCAACTCTATAGCCACTTGTATACACTGGAAAACACTATGTAATAAGTAAAATGCAAATGTAAGCAACAAAATGTAACAAATATTAACTGTCTAATACAAATCCTAATCTCCCTACACTCGGGTCTGTCCTGTGACACCCAGCTCAATCATTGCCCACATAAACACCCCTAGAATGACACACCACCCCAACATGTACAAACTTAATCAGGTTTTTTCATTCTTTGCTCACTGTGACACGCTTGCTGCCACTGTGGGTGTGCTGCACAGAACAGTCAGAGACCAAAGTAGGTTTACGAGGGATTCTTTATTTGGTTTGAGCGAGTTAGTGCTGCAGCCGTTCGCAGGCGTCTTGCTGCCGTCTTGCTGCCGTCTGCCAGCGTCCTCGTCTGTCAGTCCTCCTTCCTCCTCTGGTCCAGCACGCTACTATGTTGGCAAAAGAGGGCGAGAGTGATTAGCCAGTTGGGCTCCGGTGTGCCAATCACACTCACCTGGCGCTGCTCTCCTGAGCCCTCCCCACACCTCTCTCCTGCAGCTGATGCACCACGCCCCCGTCCACACTCACGTCTGCTGGATGTTGTCTTTCTTCTTTCTTCAATGGTTTGGCACACCATGTGTAGGAGAGGAGCGCTTATTTCACCTCCTCCCGTCTCCAAGTCTTCTTTCTTCGGGCCCCAGGGGTAGACTGCCCTGGTGCCCTGATCACCACCCGGGGATTATTCTGCCCCTGTGTTGGTGGGATCTATTTCTGAGCCAGCCGGCTCAGTGCTCTCAGCTTGAAGATCCTTCTGGACCTCAGTTAGGGAACGTTGTGGTTCCGCAGCCACGGCACACTGGCTCCTGTGGAACCAGGTGTCGCCTTTGCCCTTCAGACGCACAGTGTGGGAGGTCCTCTCCGTGACCTGGAATGGCCCTGTCCAGCACGGTTCGGACCACTTTCGTTTGATGACTCTTAACAAAACCCACTCTGCTTCTGGAGGTGCTGTCTTCGTGGCACTCTCTTGCTGGGCCTTCACCTGCTTGGAAAATGCTGACACCAAGCCCTGTAGTTCATGGAAGTAAACTTTAGAGGTTAGATTTTGATCACCACTTCCCATCAGAGGTAACTTAGAGTATGGTCTGGGGAAAGCCCTCCCCGTCTGGAGTTCATGTGGGGTGAACCCAATATTCTGATTGACTGAGCTCCTAATAGACATAAGAACCAGAGGTAACGCATCTACCCAATTCAATTTGGTCTGTGCACAGATTTTTGCCAATTTGCTTTTTACCGTTTGGTTAATTCGTTCCACTTCTCCTTGTGACTGTGGGTGATAGACGGTACCAAAAGAGTGTTTTAACCCCAACATTACCTCTACCTGCTGGAGGTCCTGGTTTTTGAATTGTTTCCCATTCTCTGATCTGATCTTTCCAGGAAAACCATGCCATGGAATATACTGATTTACCAGAAACTTGATTACCAACTTACCATCTTCCTTCTTGGTGAGGCATGCCTCTGGCCATCCTATATACAAATCCACACACATTAACACATACCTGTACCTTCTAAATGAGTCTATCATATCCATGTAGTCTATAATAATTTCTCTCCCTGGGTTTGTCTCTAAGGGGTACCTACCTGGTTCTGGTCTGACAGTTGGTCTGGCGTTGAATTTTGTGCATTGTTCACGTGTTTTGATTAAGTACTGGGCCAAATCTTTCAAGAAAGGATGCCACCAATTTTCAAATTTCTCATCATTTGGACCGCACCCACCTGTCCCACTCCATGTGCCTCCATCCAGCATGACACTTATGTACATCAGTATTACTCTATCTCCCCCTTTTCTCTGGAACAGAATGCCATTAACACAGTTTTCTGTTCCAGAGACATCTAGGTGGAAGGATAACCGATAGTCTGGTGTAGCTAGCTCAGCACCCGTCGCAAGTGATTGTTTGAGTGAAATAAACGCTGCTTCAGCCTCCTGAGTCCACTCCAAATTTGCAGTCAGGTTACACATAGCCTATTATCTAACAAGGTCTCTTAGTGGTTGTGTCAGTCCAGTGTAGTTGGCTACATAGCTACGGCTGTATCCTGTCAGGCCTAAAAAGGAGAGCATGTCTTTTACCTTAATTGGCTTAGGGTGTTGTAAAATAGTTGACAGATCAACTATTTTGGAGACATGCTGACCCCCTTTTGTGATATCACACACCCTAGGAATGAGACCTGCTTTCTGGCTACCTGAAGTTTGGTCTCGCTTATCTTGAAACCTTTGTTTGCTAAGTGTTGTAGGACGGAACATATCACGTTGATACAAGAGGCTGCTGTAGGTGCGGCTACCAGTAGATCATCTACATATTTTACTAGTGTTATATCGTCGGGTAAAGGACAGTCACTCAGTGCTTCTTTGAGTACCTGATTAAATAGACCAGGAGAAAGTGCAAACTCTTGTGGCAGCTGGGTGTATCGCAACTGGTAACCTTTGTAGGTGAATGAAAACAAATCTCTGCATTCTTCTGCTAGGGGAAGACAAAAGAAAGCATTAGCCAAATCAATGCAGGTAAATCAACTCTGAGAGGGTTCCAGGTTTGCTAGAGCCACTGATGGTCAGGTAATTTATCAATCATTTCTGCTGTCAGGTAGTGGTCTGTCTTCTCCCTACCATGATGCCTGGTGATGGGGTCGTGTTTCAATGACAGCAGCGTTAGATGCTATTATTACTATTTTGTACATTTAGGCCAAGGCAGAGTACTGTACCTGTGGTATGTGAGTGTTCTGCCAATCAGTCTGGGCTAACGCCCTCTTTACCACGCCTCCTAATTCTTTAGCTTGGTGTTGTGGATGCAGCGCTAGAGAGACATGTGGTGCAGCTTCATCTGACATCATGTACCCCTGCAACAGCTTAGGACTCAGATCTACCCCTGCAGCTACTCCTTCGGGTGCCATATAAATATTTTGAATTCCAAATGTCCAGCTTTTACCTTCAAGCTGGTCCTGAAATTTGTCTTGGTACCAATCTGTCTGCAATCTGTTAAAAAAGAGGGTAACGTGAGGGGGATCAGGAGGAGAGACATACGGCTCGAGATGGGCGATCCAGGGCTTCCACTCCTGTTAAACAGAGAGGATACCGCGTTTTTCTGGAGTTTCAGGTGTTAACATTCTTCAATAGATGTCAGCATACTGTTCTTCCACAGGTCTGAGGAGATACTGCCCCCCCTGTGTTAGTACTGGCACACTGAAATTCAGTTCCATCTGGCAGAGTTACCACTAGTCCATCAGGGTGACACAGAATAGATACGGCACTGTGAGTGAGTGCACATATGGATGTTTTATAGTCTGTCCACCCAACTGGGTGGGAAGTGGCACTGTGATTGGCAGAGTCTGTTTTTCCCCAGTGAAGCCCATTACAGTGATAGTCTTCATGGCAGGTGTCTGAGCCGCAGGGTAGAGGCAGACCATCTTGTCCCCGTTTACGTCCTGCCGGGTTTGGGTTACCCGGATCTTCCCTGGAATGCAGGTAGGGACAATCACATGCCCAGTGTCCCTGTCCCTTACAGTAGTCACAGCGGTCTCCTCCCGGCGCTCCCCTTGGTGGCCCGCCCCTTCCTCGACCCCCTCTCCACATGCCTCTACCTGTCATTGGTCCGGCCCCACCTCCCCGTGCAAACTGCTGAGATGGTTGTGGCACTCAAAGGGGAACAGGATAAAGATCAGGAGTCCCTGGCGGCTCAGCAGCTACCATCACCTTAGTGTGTGGTTTGTCTTATTTTTTCTTATCATTTACTTTTTGTTTCGCCTCAAGTATCTGCATCCTCAACACCTGTGCCTGTAGATCTTTAATTGTGTCTTGCTCGCCCTCATGTGTGTCTTGTGCTCTAGATAAGTGGTGTATAAGATGTTTTTCCCACACATGACTCACCCCCAGTGGCCTATAATACTCTACACGACCTCCACCCAAAAAACATCAACATCAAGGCCATAATGACTATAATGTTATATTAAATGTTATAATATTGAATCATTTGGGATGCACTAGGCTACCTGTTCAGCCTCATATATGCCCAATGAAAATGAATGCATTTTAGTATAATGCAAATACATTAAAGAACCATACTGTATATTTGTGCTACTGAGCATTAACATGTGTTTCATGGAGCAAAGATATGATGACTAGTTATAGGACTATAAGTAAATAAGTAAATAAATATTGTAATGGTATACATGCTATGCTATGTATAACAGCACTATACAGTATAGTGCTGTCAAAATTAATGATTAATCCAAGTGATTCATCAAAAATAATAATAATAATTCTCATAAAAAACAACAACTCAGATTTCTCGAGTTCTCTTGAGTCTCTGCTACGAACATTTTCGCACTCGGCTACATAAATTCTCCTTGCTTGCGTGTGACATGATTTGTAATGTGCAGGGGTGATGCATCACGTACAAACCGATAGTGTTTCGGAATGGTATATGTTTATACTTCTCATCCAGTCACAATCAAATTCACTCTATCATGGAAGTGTTTTGTGAAAGATGGTACAGGAAACGTTACTTTACACGTGGTAAATAAGATTTACAGCCCCACTGCTCTCATAACATGTTCTCTAATGCAGACTGACCCACACAGTTCTACAGCAGGATGCTTTAAAGAGCTGTTCTATTCACACTTTTCTTTAATCATGCCAAGCTTGTCTCAAGTTTTTCTCATCATCATTTTTATTAATTATTATTATTATTAATATTGTTTCCAGTGAGCCTCTTATCAATTACAGATACATCAAACAAACAGCAGCAGG
The DNA here is from genome assembly GCA_018985215.1 of Larimichthys polyactis. Taxonomy (NCBI): domain Eukaryota; kingdom Metazoa; phylum Chordata; class Actinopteri; family Sciaenidae; genus Larimichthys; species Larimichthys polyactis. The sequence continues at coordinate 98,408 of JAFMOB010000204.1, read as the reverse complement.
ATTAAATAACAATCAGAGAAGCTTTTGCAGCCTTGTGACAGTTTCAGTGTGATGGTGAGCTCTCAGCTTTCTGTCATCACTACATACTGTTGATATTCTAAGAAGCTCCGAAGCTTTACATCTGTTACTGTATATATGTTAAAATACGAGATTTCAGCACTGAGATACAATCAGGCTACATTCATGATTGTTTACCATCAAACTAACCAAATAACTTGTTATTGATTATCATTATAAAGTTTCAGGGCGTCTCACGTGCTGACTAAACTTTAACTGAGTCTTAAAATGACGTCATAGCTCTGTGAGGAGTCCATGCTCGCTGAGCAGCTGAGCTTTAGTGCCGATGCTCCGTGTTTAGATCCCGTCCTGTGTGGGTCTTTACACTGTCATTGGTCAGACGTGCACTCACTGTAAACGATACCATTGGCTGTAGAGTGTGACAATCTGCCAATAAAAATCAGCCATCAGCCAACACTTTTTGTTCTCCTCCATCTATGTTGACCTCATAAGTCGCCTCTGTGAAGACTGAATGACTGCGAGAGCTAGGGGGCAGGGGAGCAGGTGAGAGAGCGCGCCTGGGTGAGTCAGTCGATGACGTGCGGCGCACAAGCGAGGTTGATGTGTGACACCGGGACTATTATGTTGGTTTTTTGGCGTGGTTACAGCCGACAGTCACTGAGTCCTGTAACCAAACCGTTCAGCAATAAATGCAGTTTGTTCAATATCGCCTTGTCATTCATCACGTGTCCGACTGGACGCTACAGTAGTAACAAGTAACGGTTTAGCACATAAAAGATGTATCGGAGTAAAAGTATTAAATTCATAAAAATATATAGTGCAGTAAAAGTAGAAGTTGGCGAAAAACATAATACTCCAAAAAGTACAGATACTGCATTTTAGTACTTAAGTACAGTACTTAAGTGTTAGTTAGATTTGGGCCTGTTGTTCAATCTCGTGTACGTCTGCGTTGTGCAAAGGGATCGTCTTTGTCAGTCTCAGGCTCTTCTGGCTTCCGAGGTGTACATTCTATAGGTCTATTTTGGTTGACAGGGTGTCAGCGTCACTTCCTTGTTGAAATACAGTCCAGTCTGAGTCTGGGTCATCGTCAATGTGTAGCTTACCCTCTGTAAGCTGTATGGTGGGATAAATACCCACCATGGGCGGTGCACTAGGAGGGGCATATGGAGGTGGAGATGCAGGTTGTGAGTCTGGTCTTACCTTATGTTGGCGTGATGGCTTCCCTTCGTCCTTATTCAAATGTTCAACGCTCTGCCACCAGACTGCCAGCTCAGACCATTCCCGTCGATCTGGATCTAGATCTTTCCCTTATATTTGACTAGCTGTTCTAGCTGTTCCTTCACACTCCTTAGCCTAGCCTCCTTATCTTTTCTCTCTATAACTCTGGCCGTAGCCATCATTATTTTATAATAATAATAATAATAATAATATAATTTGTTTTTCAAATGGCTTCCAGGTCCCCACGGGCCCCCATCCGCCGTCATCTATTTTTCTATCAAATTCACCTTTCATTCTACACTATACTATTAATCCTAGCTAAACTTTGAAGCCAACTGGTTTGTATGGAATAGCCCCAGACAACCAGTCCTATTCAGTGGTAGAGTCAGAGCAGCCAGTCAGTTTATATGGCATACACCAGAACAACTGACCTTTGTGACAAAAATGACCACTTCTGTTCACACCGCAAAGGTCTATTTTTGTCAAGACACTGCTCTATATGACTCTTACTGAAGACACTTCAAAGTTATAGGTTTTACACACTTAATTTCCCTCACAAAACATAAACAGACAGTTAAACATCAGGGATACAACAACATTTGCAATTTAACGCAACATTTAACACAATACTTCAACACATAATTTTCAGCTGAGCATTTAAAACACATTTACAATTTATTTATACCTCACGGGACCCTGTCCCAGCCTTTGTGGCGATCTTTATGGGATTTTAACCCAAGGGACTCTAACCCAACAGACTTTCCTCTAGAATTTCCGGAGATATTACACTCCGAGGGCTTCCGTCCCCACAAAAATTTACGGAGATTTGCACTCCGATGGCTTGAAACCCATGGAATTTACGAAGTTCTAGCTTCGCGGGACTCTAACCCACTAGAATTTCCGGAGGTATTGTACTCCGAGGGCCTCTTTTCCCCACAAAAGTTTACAGAGATATTACACTCCGATGGCTTCAAACCTAGTTGAATTTTGGGGGCCCTGAACTCCCCGGGTCTACTAACCCAGCCGCCCCCTTAGGCCACCGCCCCCGCGTCCACGAACGGCTTTGTCCTGCCACGACCAAGGCAGTCTGTTATTTCTCTTTTTTGCCAATTGAGGTATTTTACACTTCTTTACTCTTCTTATTTTCTCAAAACTTCATTAATTCTGGCCGTTTACCAAACTTTGCAACGATCACACGCTTTAAATTTAGAGACTTTACACTCACAGATCCAGGACACTTAATTTGGTATTTTCAATATGCAGAATTAGAGTTAAACAGGCTTCTGCTCACCTTATTTAGACCGGTCTGTGTCCTGTCTCGCTCGTGTGTTGTCCTTTAAGCCAAAACCAGCTCTCCCTGCATCCCGGACGAGCCCCCAAAACTGTTGAGGCAATCTTAATTCACCTCCCCGAATTGGTTGATACAGGATGAGCACTCAGAAGACGTGGATTCGTTCAAAGTATTTATTCAATTATAACAAAAGCTTTTGGAGATCCTACCACAGAAAAAGTTGCAGCAAAACGCCAAGTAAGATCTGAAGAGTCCCTGCAGGATCAGTCTTCTTATACTCTTCTACACCTGTCCACTGACGTCACTCCTTGTCTTCCTGTTCTATACATAGCTGCCCTATATGGTCATATTTTAGCTACTCAAAAATAGGGTGTTTTCCTTCTAAGGGTGCCGCTCATTTGCATTGTCTGTTCAAACCTTTTTAAGACATTCCTGAAATAGCCACCTAAAATAGAAGTCAGCAACAGTGTGTGTCCCTGCTGTGCTGGACACTTCTCACTGTTGCATTCATTTTTTTTCATTATACATTCTCTAAACAGTGTAATTACTTGAATAGCTAGTGTGTTTGTGCTATACATTTATATCCACACTAGCATGGACTTGTTGCAACGTTATCAATTAGTTTTTTACTGCGTGACAGACCTGTGTTGTCATTTTGAGACTCGGTTTAATAAAAAACAACTGTGGGCTGCACTTTGTCTGGTGTAGCCTATATGTGTGTAAATTGCTCCATTCAGCATCTCTCCCTCCCTTCTGGCACCATCAGTGCCGTCACCATCATAATGCACGTTCTGTGCTGCACGTAGGGCACCAAGTGCTGGAGGGGGCACCAAAATGTTCATCATCATTGTCAAGTGAGTTGAGATCCCTGATCCACTAACACAGCGAAGGAGTTAATGAAAACAACCTGGAAAACGGATGATAGAAGGTTTCTCACTGTCTGGCTTTGCAAATGAGGAAGTGAAACTCCTGGACTGGAGACTGGAGAAACCAGGGATCAAACTGCCAATCATCTGATTAGTGGTAGCTCTACCTTGTGAGTCACAGTAAGTGCATGTGGATGGAGGAGCTGCAGGTTAGCGACTGGAATTAGGTTAGGATTAAATGTACAGTGTAGTTGTGACTTTAGCTGTTGCCACTGTGGGTTCTTCGACACAATGTACAGACAGATGACTTTGGATCATCTTTTTATTATGACCGGTTCAAACACAGTCCTCTGTCACACTTGCTGCAATCTCTCACTGTATTTCTCTGCTCTGACTCCTCTGTCTTGGTCCAGCACACTACTGGGTTAAAAAGGGAGAGTGATTAGTGTAATAGTAAATTCAATCAACCACTAGAGATGCACAACCTCCCCCCTTTTAACATAAGATACTGTAGAAACGTGCGTACACTAGCCATTAAGTTGGCATGGGGCATGCACATTTCCATGATCATTTCACGTTTGATACATCACATTTTGTGCGTACGCAACCTTTGTACATGAGGCCCCAGGTCCTTTTGTCTTTTTAATGTAATAGTAAATTCAATCAACCACTAGAGACAATAGGGTGTGGAAACACTTTCTAGAGGGGCCGACTCCTGCAGCAGACAAAGAGGTGTGAAAGGAGTGTCCCTCAGGTATAAATATTTAGGTGGCCCTTTCTTCATCTTTGACCGCTCCCGTGTGAGCGGTCAAAGATGAAGAAAGTGACCTTTTCTTTGCAAAGTAAATCAAACCTTGTCGGCCGGCAGAAGTCTCTATTTCATTCTTCACCAGCAGCAGAGAATTTCCATAACAATTTGGTGTCAGAAGTGGGATCTCTCGAGCGATCGTCCGAAATGGGAAGCCGACAGCGGCAGGCCATCCTGGAAGAAAAACATTCAGCCTCCAACCTCAAAATCCTTTTCTGAGAAGGGAGGACTGACCGCAAACGCCCCGGATTGTCGCCACTGGGATTTCCATGAACATAATTCAGCAAAATTCATCTGGTGAGCACTGAAATATTGACATTTCAATTAATTTTCTTTAAATTTGGCATACATAACATTTCTGCTTCTCACGTATCCACAATTCGTCTGCTTTTTTCACTTGTAGCCAGAACGAAGCAGACGTTTTTTGAAATCACTTGTAGCCATGATGTGATTTGCTTTTTCATTCACTTGTAGCACAGACAAAGTGATTTTGCTTTTTTTGAATGTAGAATAAACAAAGCGACTGTTTTTTAGAAAAATCATTTGACAGACCACAGTTGACAGCTTTGTAGCTGAAGTCCAGACCTTGATGGCAACCCACTTATTCATCCTTCAGCTCCACCACCATACAACTCTGCGACACCCAGCAAGAAGGGAAACAAACTCCACCATGCCACAACAAAAAACAAGTTTAGGAGCAGCTCATTGTGCCCTGATGTGAAAAAAAAGGCTTGCTGACAAGCCAAACCAGCTTGTGAGATCGGAAGAAGATATCCACACACTGAGCAGAATAATACACAATCTATAGAGAATTCAGATAACAGACATGCAATTGCATATGTTCAGTACACATCTGATCATTTCAAGAAGTTTCCACAACATACATTGACCATTGAAGAACAAAATGTTACATTCTTAGTTGACTCAGGAGCCACAAACTCTGTGATAAAAAGCTTTAGATCTCAATACAAAACCAAAAATGAGTGGAGATTATGTGTACTCTGTTGGTTCATCAGGTCAAACAATTAGAGAGAACATTACTGTCCCACTTAAATGTGTGGATGGGCACACACACATGCATTCTTGCTCTCAAAAGTCTGTCCCATTAACCTGATGGGCAGGGACTTGATGTGCAAATTAGGCCTTTGTCTGATCTCAACCCCAGAAGGTGTCAAAGTTCAAAGACTATCTGACACTCCTTTGTTTACCACACCCAAGACCTACAATGGAAATTGCAGCCATCAACTGCATCTGAGCTTCTCACTTTAGCTAGAAAAACAGTTTCAACAGATGCAGTAGATTTCACGACATCAGAGGATATGCATTGTACCTCTCAGGTGTCACCAAGACTTGATGAACCATATGAGGAAGGTTGGTTGAGAGAGAGATTTGATAAAACTCACACTGACACACATTTATTGGACACAACATAAACATGCTATATCAGTCTCTCTCACACCAGCTCACTGTGATATGTACACCATAGAACATTCAGTAACACACATCACACGTACAAGACACATACCAGATAATTGGGAAGATTTGGGAACATTTATAAAAACATGTCAGTGCGCAGCTGATTGGCAAAAAACATCTGACCTATTTTTTTTCACCTACACAGCAGTGTTACTTTGGGAGTTTACCATCTGATGTGCACACTCAAAGAACAATCCAGCTGGTACCTAAAAGTGCTTCTAAAACCTTTTTTGTCTGTCTTTTCCTTTTTGTCTGTGTTGAAGAACAAGCTACAGCTATTACAGCCCTACAGGAAGTCCCTAAGACACTGTGGGCTGTTAGTAAGTATGATGTTGGCCTCATCAAAGACTGTAAACCTGTTGTCATTACTCCAAAATCACTTTGACCTTGCAAGGCTCAATATCCACTTAAACAAGAAGCCATCGATGGCATAACACCAGTCCTTGAGTCTCTTAAAGCAGGAGTAATTATTCCCTGTGATGACTCTCCAGTGTGCACACCTTTGTTATGCAATGTTTTCAACCCTGTCACTCTCTTTCCCACACCAGACGATGGACAAGAACATAACTGTGTTGCTATCCTCCAACAGGTCTGAGACTGGATCTACAAGAAACCCCATTAACTAACCCTGATTTGGTTGTTTTTGTGGACGGATCTCTTTTCCGCGACCCACAAACTGGTCCCAACAGAGTTGGATTTGCTGTTGTCACTAATCATGAAACTGTTGTCTCAGGTTCACTCCCCTCTCACTATTCATACTAACAACTCAGATTCTGTCTCTCTAGGAAATGCAAGAGCTGATGCGGCTGCAAAAAGAGCTGCACTCCAAACCCACCATCCTTGATCCTTTGATTGTTTTAACTCCTCTCTCTATTCCCAGTTCTCCCACAATGCTGCAGTGTATTGGAGACCCGATAACAAACCTTGCCTGCTGTCGCGGAAATCCGATAAAGACTGAGAACACGATCAGTATTAAATGAGAACTTTATTTTTGGCCAAGGAGAGACAACAGTACGAGTACAACAGTCACAAAGTTGTCTCTGCTGATAATACATTCAACTGCTCTTTTGTAGACATTTCTCCCCCTCCCTCTCCTCTGAGGTCATAAAAGAGAGACTCTAATTGCATTGGGGGGTTACCCTCGTAAATATCTGCTTTACTCCCCTTCTACACCGTGGCTGGTACCAACATCTCCGGGACAGAGAGAAATGTCAAAACTCAAACATATATCAACCCATCAGGAGGCAGTCTCCTAAGTAGGACAAAATTCATCAAAGTTAAACACAAAAATATAATTGTAAAGTAAAGTAAGCATAAAAAAGTAAAACAAAGGTTAAAAGAATTTTTCCACTACACTTCCCCCCTTTTGATTACACATTAATCAAAAAAATACAGACAATCATTTTACATCAAACATGACAATTCACAAGGATTAAAGACATGTCATCATACAGATTGCCTGTTAGAAATAGACGCTTACTATTTTTGTGAAGGATAGACCCTGCGGTGTCGATTACAAAAGTATATATAAAGAAAAATAAAAAGGGGAAGAAATCATATGTTTACATCTCATCCTCAGACGAAGCTGAGGAACCACAATCACTAACAGGGAAAGGATCTTCCTGCCGAAGCAGAGGGCCCAAACTCATCTTGAATCTTCTCAAGTGCATAAATGACAGATGTTATATTGTCATTATTATCAGGAATTAAAGTCACACATGCATCACCAGTCAAATTGAGAGTTGACATGTGTCGTAACTGAACTGGTAGTAACTGAACATGAGTGACATGTTCAGTTACTCCTCGTCCTCCTTTAGCAATAACGGTACTTGTAATAAATGTAGTTTATTTGTAGCTTTGGAGGAGAGGGTCAGTGAGTTAGAGGCACGTTACCGCACCACCGAACAGTCAGTAGCTGCTATAGTTAGCCAGTCCCCGGTAGCCGGTGCGGTACAGCCACAGGTAGCTTCAGCTCGCCGTCCCACGGTAGTTCCCGAGCAGCCGGGAGGCTGGGTGACTGTTCGAAGGAGGCATAGCCCCAAACTGAAGCCCACGGTACACCACCAACCGCTCCACGTTTCAAACAGATTTTCCCCGCTCAGCGACACACCCGCTGAGAAACCAACTCTGGTCATTGGCAGCTCCATTATTACATTACATTGCATTTAGCAGACGCTTTTATCCAAAGCGACTTACAGAGGAGGACATAACTTGAGAAAGGTGTAAAGGAGCACAGAATAGTTGTTAGTTTTGTTAGGCAGGGAAGCATTCTCGAAACAGAAAGGTTTTTACAAGTTTTTTAAAGGTAGAAAGGGATGTTGCTGTTCTAGTAGCCGTTGGTAGGTCATTCCACCATTTGGGGACGACCACAGAGAAGAGTTTAGAGTGACCTCGCTTTCCAAGAGGCGAGGGTACAACTAGACGGTTTGTATGAGCGGAGCGTAACGCCCTGGTCGGGACGTGAGCCTTTAGTAAGACGCTGAGATAGGCAGGGGCAGATCCTGAGATGATTTTGTAGGCTAGCGTCAGAGCTTAGTGTTTAATTCTGGCAGCTACAGGCAGCCAGTGCAGGTCGCTGAAGAGTGGGGTGACATGTGACCTTTTAGGTTGATTGAAAACCAGTCGCGCTGCAGCATTCTGGACCATTTGCAATGGTTTGATCGCGCAGGCAGGTAGGCCAGCCAAGAGGGAGTTGCAGTAATCGAGGCGGGAGGTGACCTGTTGCCTGTATCAGGAGCTGAGCGGCATATTGGGTCAGGTACGGTCAGATTTTTCTAATATTGTACAATGCATAGCGACATGACCTCGCTACGGAGGAAATGTGCTCAGAGAGAGAAAGACGATCATCTAGTACGACGCCCAGGTTTTTAGCAGCATGGTTAGGGGTAATGGTGACAGTACCAATTTTCAGGTTGATGTCATGGCAGATTGACTCATGGGCAGGGATGACCAGGAGTTCGGTTTTTGACAGATTAAGCTGGAGATGGTGGTCTTTCATCCAAGTTGACAGATCAGGGGACAGGCGGAGATGCGTGCGGAGACCGTGGTGTCGTCCAGCTGGAACGACAGGTATAGCTGTGTGTCATCGGCATAGCAGTGGTAGGAGAAGCCGTGTGAGCGGATAACATGGGACAACGAGGTGGTGTAGATGGCAAACAGAAGGGGACCCAGCACCGACCCCTGCGGCACCCCCGTGGAGAGGGTATGAGTCGGTGACAGACGACCTTGCCAAGACACATTAAAGGAGCGTCCAGCGAGGTAGGACTTGAGCCAGGAGTGGGCAGAGCCTGTAATGCCCATGTTAGCGAGTGTGGCTACGAGTATGTCGTGATTGACTGTATCGAAGGCAGCCGATAAGTCAAGAAGGATGAGTACCGATGATTGCCCTCGTGCTCTGGCTGTTTTTAAGGCTTCTGAGACAGATAGTAAGGCTGTCTCGGTGGAGTGGCCACTTCTGAAACCCGATTGTTTTGGGTTAAGTAGGTGGTGATGGGTGAGGAAGTCAGTGACTTGTTTAGAGACCGCCTTCTCAATGGTTTTCGAGAGGAAGGGAAGCAGTGACACCGGCCGATAATTTTCTACCAAGGCGGGGTTAAGCATAGTCTTTTTCAGTAATGGCGTAACTCTGGCTTGTTTGAAGGCCGCTGGAAATACACCTGAGGACAGTGAGGCATTAATCACGGATGTGATCGGTGGGACTACCGTAGGAGCGGAGTTTAGAGGGGATGGGGTCCAGCGGGCAGGTGGTGGGTCGGTTGTTAATGATCAGTTTGGATACCTCGTCTTCTGAGAGAGGGGTGAACGAGGAGAGAGTTGCGCTGTTGTCTCGGGGAGGTAGCAGGTTGTGACTGGGGGGATCACAAAATTGTGTGCTGATAATCGCCAACTTGTCTGTGAAGAAGGAGGCAAAGCTGCCAGCAGGGAGGTTAGTGGCCGGGGGGGGGGGGGGGTGATTGAGCAGCGATTTGAAGGCGGAGAAGAGTTTCCGTGAGTCAGTTGTGCTGCTGATTTTCTTGTTGTAATACTCCATTTTTGCAGTCGTGACAGATGAAGAGAATGGCGCTAGGAGAGATTGGAAGGCTTCTAGGTCAGCGGGGTTTTTGGATTTGTGCCATTTCCGTTCTGCAGTTCTGAGTGCTGTACGTGACGAGCGGATGGCATCAGTCAACCATGGGCGGGGGTGAGTGGAGTGTGCTGGTTTGCTAGAAAGAGGACACAGGGTATCTAGGCATGCGGTTAGTGTGGAACTGAGAGATTCTGCGGCTGCATTGACATCTAGCGGAGAGAAACTGTTGGGAGGGGGAAGGGTAGTAGCGACGACTGAGGCGAAGTGGGTGGCAGACAAGTTGCGGAGATTGCGTCGAGAGGTGGTCATGGGTTGAGGGGTGGTAGGTAGTTCTGGGAGGGAAACCATGAAGTGGATGAAGAAGTGGTCCGAGGTATGTAATGGTGTGACCATTATGTCATCAGTTTTGCAGTTTTTGGTAAGGACGAGATCCAGTTGATTGCCGTTTTTGTGAGTTGGGGGAGTACTGACTAGTTGCATGTCAAATGAGTTGATGAGGGATGGAGGATAGTTTTGCCTTGCTTGGTGGACTCGCGCAGGTAGACTCGCTTGTCTTTACCCAAGTAGGTCTTCACACGAGGAGGGCTTCAGACGAGGGCTGACGCCTTCCACTGACGCTGCAGCGCAGAATGCCTGTTGAAATAGGTGCAGGTGCCACTCCCTGAGTCCGCCCTCTTTTGCAAATTACAAAAGTTCACACCTGAGTAAAATCCAGTTTCGGGTACAGCAGAGTGAAATTAATCCTAGTTAAATTACATTAAGTGAATTCTAGAAGTTCTTACTGTCAGCTGTTGACTCCAAACTTTCTTCAAGCTTGTCCTGACACTTGGTTTAGAAGTGGATTTCCATGATTTGGCAATAGTGTACTTGGCTTGTAGCATGCAAAAAATAATCATAGATTTATTTGTCTTGCTAAGGTCTAGGTTTGTTGGAAACATACCAAGGATACATAGTTTGGGGTCTAATATTAGTTTTATACCTCTGACCTGCAAAATCATATCCATCACCTCACTCCAAAAGGCCTGAATCAGTGGACAGTCCCATAGGCAATGATATAGTGTGCCCTCTCTACCACACTTATAGCATGTGTCAGAGTTATTGGGATTGAATTTATTTAACTGAGTTGGTGTTACGTGAGGATGAATATATCAGCTTAAATGAATCCACCCCTCCCAGTCATTGTAATACTCATATTCCTCGAAGTACTGGTCGAGGTGGTGGAGTTGGAGCCATATTTGACTCAAGTCTATTAATAAATCTTAAACCTAAACTAAATTATAATTCATTTGAAAGTCTTGTTCTTAGCCTCACTCACCCAACCTGGAAAACATTGCAGCTAACTTTATTTGGTACAGTATATCGAGGTCCAGGTCCTTCTGAATTTTTATCTGAATTTGCAGAATTTGCATCAGGCTTGATCCTTAAAACAGATAAAGTAATTATTGTTGGTGATTTTAACATTCATGTGGACAACCACAATGATAAAGAAACTGATCGTATAGTGGATCACACTCTGGCAAATCAATAAAACATTACGATAATGCATGCAAATATACTCTGGACGGTTACCTATTTTACATATTTAGAAATAACAAATACAGTACAAAACACTTTGGCGAACAACCAGCAACATCACTCATTCAACTAATTTACATATTTCAAGATCACATCATGGGACAACATACTGTACATACCTGCATACATAACAAAAGTATAAAAGGAGGTAGACCTCATCTTGTGGGCAACAGCGCCTCTGTCTGGACCTGTACCTCTCATCTGGCTGACACTGCCAGAGTCATGTGCATCCAACATGGCTGAGACATCCTGCGAAGAGAGGGCCCCTCGAGGTGGAGGTCGAGTGACAACAGCTTCCTCCTTGGACTGATCAACAACCAACTGACAGTTAGTGCTTTGCGGTAATGTATTGTGTCACTTCCGGTTATCGGTGTTGTTGCCACGGTGTTCTCTGCTCTGTTCACCTGAACAGATTTTCGTATATTTTCACATCAGCGACTATCTACTTATCTCTGCACTATCCTTTGACTTGTTCTGTCTGTGCGCGAACAGGTCTCTCAACTCTAGTAACCACTATCTGATAGTTTCACCAGTTTCTGTTAGCCACACTAACTAGCCTAGCTATAGCAATGGCGTCTCTCTGCTCTCCTCCTCTCTCCTCTCCTGCTCTCTCCTGCCCTGTGTGCCACGTGTTTAGTTACTCCTCGTCCTCCTTTAGTGATAACGGTACTTGTAATAAATGTAGTTTATTTGTAGCTCTGGAGGCGAGGGTCAGTGAGTTAGAGGCACGGTACCGCTAGGGATGGGACATGATTTTCGAATAGTCGAATATTCGTGACGAGTTCGAATATTGAATAGTAATTTCGAATGCCGTTTTGGCTTACGTTGCATTCCACAAAAAAAAATGAGCACGGAAAGGCGTTTCCTAGTTCCTAACATACTCTGTTGCATTAATTCGGCCAGAGGGTGCCGCTATCGTACAGTAAAGGTAGTCAAAATAACAGAAGAAGAATTGCAATCGGTAACGTGTGTTCTCGGTAACGGTCTGATTGTCAATAGGCTGCGTACCCGTCTCCATCCCGACCACGTCGACATGTTAATTTCTCTAAACAAAAATATGTCTTAGGTTTATTCTACTCTGTTCGAGCGCTTTCAATATCGTTCCCTAAACGGGCAGTTTCACCCGCGGTTCCTTCTAACAGACGTAAATAGTAAATAATAGTAAATATAAATAAAATTGGAAGCCTATACAGTGATCCCTCGTTTATCGCGGCCGTAAAACCCCTAACCACACACTTTTATACAACTTTTTACACGCATTTTGTACAGTACTCCCTTAAACAGGACGCAGAACACATGTGCAGTTCTCCCTTAGCCAATCAGGACGCAGAACACAATGCGCGTTCATACTGTACAGCACGCTGTAAAAAAAAAAAAAAAAAAAACGACACAAAAAAATCCGCGAGTCCGCGAAAAGTGAACCGCGATATAGCGAGGGACGACTGTATTATTGTTTGAGACTGTTGGCTATGTGATGTGAATGGAAGTTTATTGTTTATTTGTTTATCATTGTTTATTGACTCATTAAACCGTTACCGCTTTCACCCTCTCTGTCATGTGTGCGCGCGTTTGGGTGTGTGGGTGGGGGCGGGCGGGGTTCTGTCGATTTTCGAATCGAATTTCGAATAGTGTTTAGCGAATTTCGAATAGTGTTTTTGATCAAAAGTCACATCCCTAGGTACCGCACCACCAAACAGTCAGTAGCTCAGATAGTTAGCCAGTCCCCTGTAGCCGGTGCGGTACCGCCACAGGTAGCTTCAGTTAGCCGTCCCCTGGTAGTTCCGGAGCAGCCGGGAGGCTGGGTGACTGTTTGAAGGAGGCATAGCCCCAAACTGAAGCCCACGGTACACCACCAACCGCTCCACGTTTCAAACGGATTTTCCCCGCTCAGCGACACACCCGCTGAGAGGCCAACTCTGGTCATTGGCAGCTCCATAGTCCGAAACGTGAAGTTAGCGACAACAGGGGCCATAGTTAAATGCATCCCGGGGGCCAGAGTGGGCGACATCGAATCTTTTTTGAAACTGCTGGCTAAAGATAAGCGTAATACAGTAAGATTGTTATTCACGTCTGCGGTAATGACACCCGGTTACGCAAATCAGAGGTCACTAAAATTAATGTTTCATCGGTGTGTGAATACGCCAAAACGATGTCGGACTCCGTAGTTTTCTCTGGTCCACTCCCCAATATGACCAGTGATGACATGTTTAGCCGCATGCCGTCATTTCACCGCTGGCTGTCGAGGTGGTGTCCAGCAAACGATGTGGGCTTCATAGACAATTGGACACCTTTCTGGGGAAAACCTGGTCTGATTAGGAGAGACTGGCATCCATCCCACTTTGGATGGAGCAGCTCTCATATCTAGAAATATGGCCAAGTTTATTAGCTGACCAAAACCATGTCAATAACCCAGAGTTGAGAGCAGGAAGCAGAGCTGCAGTCTTACACGCTTCTCTGCGCCTCCATTAGAGCAGTTGCCCACCCAGTCCTTTAGTATAGAGACTGTGTCTGTCCCCCGTCCACCTACATTATTTGAAGAAGAAGAGGAGTTCATCATAAAAAACTCAATAAAAATTAAATCAAGGGGCGGTCGGTGGCGTAGTGGGTTAAGCGGCCACCTCGTGTGTAGAGGCTTCAGTCCTCGCTGCAGCTGGCCCTGGTTCGAATCCCGAATCGGACGGCCATTTACTGTGTGTCATTCCCCCTCTCTCTGCCCCCTGCTTCCTGTCTATCTTCAGCTGTACTATCAATTAAAAGGCCAAAAAAAAAAAATCTCCAACAGTCCAAAATAAGAGAATTAAATGTGGACTCCTGAATATCAGGTCTTTGTCATCTAAAGCTGTCTTAGTCAATGAATTAATATCTGATTATGATATTGATTTGTTTTGCCTCACTGAAACCTGGCTGCAGGAGGATGAATATGTTAGCTTAAATGAATCCACTCCTCCGAGTCATTATAGTACTCATATTCCTTGAGTTGAAGCTATATTTGACTCAAGTCTATTAATAAATCCTAAACCTAAACTAAATTATAATTTATTTGAAAGTCTTGTTCTTAGCCTCACTCACCCAAGCTGGAAAAGTTCGCAGCCAATTTTATTTGTTACAGTATATCGAGCTCCAGGTCCTTATTCTGAATTTTTATCTGAATTTGCAGAATTTGCATCAGGCTTGATCCTTAAAACAGATAAAGTAATTATTGTAGGTGATTTTAACATTCATGTGGACAACCACAATGATAGTCTAAGTACTACGTTTATCTCTCTATTAGACTCAATTGGCTTTTGTCAAAGTGTAAATAAACTGATTCATTGTCTGAACCACACTCTTGATCTTGTTCTCTCATATGGCATTGAAATTGATCATCTAATTGTCTTTCCACAGAATCCTCTTCTGTCTGACCATTTTTTTAATAACCTTTGAGTTCATATTACTGGACTATAAGCCTTTTTGCAGAAACTTCTACAGCAGGTGTTTATCTGATAGTGCTGTAGCCAAATTTAAGGGAGTGATTCCTTCAGCATTGAATTCAATGCCATGTCTAACTGTAACAGAGGACTTGTCTGCTTCCTTTAGCCCCTCACAAATAGACCATCTTGTTGATAGTATTACAGGCTCATTACGGACAGCTCTAGACTCTATTGCACCTCTGAAAAAGAAGACAATTAAACAAAGAAGGCTAGCACCATGGTATAGCCAGCAGACTTGTAAATTAAAGCAAGAGGCACGTAAATCTGAACGCAAATGGCGTGCCACTAAACTGGAAGAATCTCATCTAGTCTGGCAAGATAATCTCAAAACATACAGGAAGGCTCTCCAGAGTAATGCCAGAGCAGCCTATTACTCTTCATTAATTGAGGAGAATAAGAACAACCCCAGGTTTCTCTTCAGCACTGTAGCCAGGCTAACAGAGAATCATTGCTCTACTGAACCATCTATTCCCTTAGGTTTAAGTAGCAATGACTTCATGAGCTTCTTTAATGATAAGATTATAACTATTAGAGACAAAATCCATCACCTCCTGCCCTCAACAGGCATTGATCTGCATTCTGATACAGCAAGTTTGGAAACAGCTGTAAAACCTGATAGGTATTTAGACTGTTTTTCTCCCATCGACCTTCATCAAATAACTTTAATCCTTTCTGCATCTAAGTCGTCAACCTGTCTCTTAGACCCCATCCCAACCAGGCTGCTCAAGGATGTTTTACCTCTAGTTAGTCATTCTTTATTGGATACGATTAATCTGTCTTTATTATCAGGATATGTACCACAGTCCTTTAAAGTAGCTGTAATTAAACCTCTTCTTAAAAAGCCCACTCTAGACCCAGAGGTCCAACTACAGACCGATATCAAACCTTCCCTTTCTGTCTAAGATACTTGAGAAAGCTGTAGCTAATCAGCTGTGTGACTTTCTCCATAACAATAGTCTATTTGAGGATTTTCAGTCAGGATTTAGAGTGCATCATAGCACAGAGACCGCATTAGTCAAAGTTACAAATGACCTCCTAAGGGCATCAGACAAAGGACTCATCTCTGTACTTGTCCTGTTAGATCTTAGTGCTGCATTTGACACCATTGACCATCAAATTCTTTTACAGAGACTGGAACATCAAATTGGCATCAAAGGAACCGCCCTAAGGTGGCTTAAATCGTATTTCTTAGATCGATCTCAGTTTGTTCACGTCAATGATGAATCCTCCATGCATACCAAAGTTTGTCATGGAGTCCCACAAGGTTCTGTACTAGGACCACTTCTATTTAGTTTATATATGCTTCCTTTAGGGAACATTATTAGGAATCACTCTATCAATTTTCATTGTTATGCTGACGACACCCAATTATATTTATCGATCAAGCCTGATGCAACCAATCAGTTAACTAAACTCCAAGCATGCCTTAAGGATATAAAAAGTTGGATGACCTACAATTTTTTTATGTTAATTTCAGACAAAACTGAAGTTCTTGTAATTGGACCCAAACACCTCAGAAACTCTCTTTCTAGAGACTTAGTTACTTTAGATGGGATCACCCTGGCCTCCAGCTCCACTGTAAAGAATCTTGGAGTTGTTTTTGATCAGGATTTGTCCTTTAACGTCCACATAAAACAAATTTCGAGGACTGCATTCTTTCACTTACGTAACATCGCTAAAATCAGACGCATTGTCTCTCAAGCGGATGCATAAAAACTAGTCCACGAATTTGTTACTTCAAGGCTGGACTATTGTAACTCTTTGTTATCAGGCTGCTCTAATAACTCTTAAGACTTTGCAGTTAATTCAGAATGCTGCTGCACATGTTTTGACAGGAACCAAGATCAGAGATCACATCTCTCCCATTTTGGCTTCCTTGCATTGGCTACCTATTGAATCTAGAATACAATTTAAAATTCTTCTCCTTACTTACAAATCTCTTCATGGTCAGGCACCAGAAAGAGAAAGAGCTCATAATACCTTACTACCCCTCTAGAACACTGCGCTCTCAGGACGCTGGGTTCCTTGTGGTTCCTATAGTGTCCAAAAGTAGATTGGGAGCCAGAGTTTTCAGCTATCAGGCCCCTCTTCTGTGGAACAAACTACCATTCTGGGTTCAGGAGGCAGACACGGTCGACACTTTTAAGAATAAACTTAAGACTTTCCTTTTTGATATGGGTTATGCCTAGCCAGGCACGGTATTGGTTGAAGATGCAGCCACATCTCCCTTACCGAAAACCCTCTCTTTCACTTTCACTCTCTCTTTCTTTCTTTCTCTCTCTCTCTCCATCTGTGGACATGTCTCATTAATGCATGTTACTAACCAAACTTCCCCGGAGTTTCTGTGCTCTGTCGTCCAGCAGGTTCTCGTGGATCGTGGCTGCTGCTGTGATCCTGCACGACGTCCACTACGCATATTATTACTGTCATTATTACTACCATATCTGCTACTGTGGTCATTTCATCATTCATTGTAATTCATTGTCATTTTATCAGTCAATATGTTTGTGTTGATTTGTCCTGTACACGTGACATCCATTGCACGTCTGTCCGTCCTGGGAGAGGGATCCCTCCTTTGTGGCTCTTCCTGAGGTTTCTTCCACATTTTTTCCCTGTTAAAAGGGTTTTTTGTGGGCAAGTTTTTCCTCACTCGAACCGAGGGTCTAAGGACAGAGGGTGTCACTCCCTGTACAGACGGTAAAGCCCTCTGAGGCAAATGTATTTTGTGACTTTGGGCTATACAAATAAAATTGATTTGATTTGATTTGATTACTTACCAATAGGGGACAAGACCTCAATCATGGAAATAACTTAAGTGACAGAGCGGTAGATTTCTGTTCTTCTTGAAGCAGCTGCCGGAAAGCATGTAAAGCCTCTAGTCAATGAAACACGTCATGCCCATCGAGTGTCATCACTTCTTTGACAATTTGCCACATTAATAGACATCAGTCAAGAACCCAGCAAAAAAGAGCTAGAGGGAGAAGTGAGGAGATGCACATGCCTCTTCAGCATTACAGTATGTGTAGTTAGTATGTTAGTGCGTTATTGTTGACAAAGTCACAGAGGCATGTTCAAAAAGTCATTTATTCCTCTTATGTTACATAAGTGACAGACATTGTTATTAGTATGTCAGTAGTTATCTATTGTCATAACCCTTTTGAGTTAAATTATTAATAAATATCATATATTTAATTGTTCGGTTTTTTGTGTTTTCTGAAAAACCTGAAAAAAATACTTTGGCCATTATTTTAGGAAGGTGACAATTTGTAACTAATTTGCACTCTGTTAAATTATTTTTTATTTCACCTTTAAATTAATTTCACGTTTCAGGTTGTTTATTAGCTTTAAATGCACTACTGTGCAGTAGCAGTAAGAAATGTGCTGACACAGTGTCATACCAGACAATCATTAATAGTCATTTATCTTTACTCAGCCAATCATGTGATATGAGAACTAGTCATAGTTTCAATGTACTATTCATGTCATCTTTGTTCACAATAAGATTTCATTGTTTTTCAAGGCAACTTCCAAGATCCAAGATGAACAACTCAATCGTCTTACTGAATTAAAAAAAAACATGTTTTTTTTTTTGTTTTTTTTACTTCACAGAGGCTGCAAATATTCTTGAATTATAGCATCCATGTACATCATGTCTGCTTCTATTGTTCTCATGGTGCAATCGTAAGTTCAGATTGATGGTTGTAAAATCTTTAACATTACCCATCATCATTACTACACAATGTCAACTTGATGACAAGTTGATTTCCATAGGTAAAATATAGAAATAAATCATTGAAGGTTGGAAAAACAATTTGTAAATTAATTTAGATTTCTGATGAATGGAATGAAAATACAAACTTTAGATAATGTTGTAATAATTATCCTGCTTTTACCTCATTCTACGGAAGTCACTGTTTACTAATCCCTGTTTGCCACATACCAGTAAATTTAATAATAATTGCATCAGGGGAATTCCCTCCTGCACACTGTTGCTCAGGACCGCTTCAAAATATGAAGCTGTTACTGTGGAACGCTATGTGGGCCTCCCTGGTCCAGATCCCAGCTGGATGTGTTGCAGCCTGAGAAAAGTCTTTCATTTGGTATCACAAATTGGGTTGTCAGAAGCAAGTGTGAAGAAATTATATGTAATACAAATATAACCAGGTAAAACAGCTTAAATAAATGAGATGACAGTAAAGAGGAGCTGCTTTTGCATTGCAACACGAGCGTGGCAATGTTGTTTAATTTGGTGCTTGACACAGGGCAAGACACAGCCATTGATTGTTCTGTCAGACCAGTCATATTGCTTCTTATACATTCAGAAGACACAGTGTCACACATGGCAGACAAAATGGACATCACAGACAGGAAGAAGACATGAAAGAAGAAACAAGAGTAAGTTTGTTGGAAGGGTTGGAGGTGAGAGAGCTATATATTCTCTCACTGTATGAGACATACCCAGCAGTAATGCCGCATACGGTGTCTGGTGGCATGGTGGGGGTCTTCATAAACATTAGGTGCTGTAAAAGGACACAATGTGTGGTGCCCCTGCTTTCGTTACAAGCTATTACTGCATCTATTCTAACTTGGGTCTTATTTTTGTAGTCTTCGCCATCCTTCTTTTTAGGAATTATAAAATCATGAAACAGGTTAAAAAATTAAAAAAGAAATTTTTATTTTAACAATCTAATTGGCAACACTTTAAATCCCTCTTAGTAAGTTTCTAGTATACATACATTCACAAATGAATGGTTTATAACAGTGGTTCCCAAACTGTGATACGTGATGTAGGGGGTACGCAAAAATTGCATAAAAACATGGTTTGCAAAGAGTCTGATTACATTTTTAAACTGGCTGGAATTAATTGCACTGCCATAAAAAACAGACCATTTCTGCTGGCCGCTGCCAGGCTAACCGCCAAACAGATAAATGGCTAATAAAGGATAAATTGCCCTTCCAGAGGGAGATCAACTGCTACCACCAGTCAGCCCACAGTCAAAAGTGCACTTTCCAGCAACAACAACCCACGTTATTCTTCACCTTCAATGTCTACCTTTGACCGGGATGCTAGCGATGCACCTGTGGCTGGCCAAGCTGACTACATAGCCACGGACAGTGGTGAGGAGTCGGATGCAGAGCCGTCTGATGCGGGAAAGCATGCAGCGACGGACAGAGAAACAACCTCGTCAAAAAGCGAAAATATGATGAAAACTACATTGTTTTGGGGTTCATTGGATTAATACGTGTGGATTTACTCGGCCACAGTGTGTTATATGTGCAAAAATACTGTCTTACAACTCAATGAAACCTTTACATTTGCAGACATTTGGAAACGAAACATGCTCATTTGGCAACTGGAGAGGACATTTTCAAAATGCTGGACACCTTTGTGACATCAAACAGACTTATGTGCACACAATGGGTTGGTCATTTCCTGTTTTATTTTGATATTTACCTGCCCTCTCGTTTAAGGTCACTTGCCCTTCTTCATGTGTCACCGGTCTGATTGTCTTCCCCGCCCTGATTGTTTCCACCTGTTCCCCATTACCCTGTGTATATCTTGTCTGCGTCTCCCTTTGTCCTGTGCCAAAGTGTTTCGTCCTCGGATCGATTGTCAAAGCCTTTTTCCTTGTCCGTCCATAGCCATAGCGTTGTTGCTCGAGTGTTCTTTTGTTTTTCTCCTAGATTAAGTGATTTTTTGTTGTAAATTCTTAGTCTAGCCTTTTTGTTTCTTAATGTTTAGTGTTGTTGTGTTTTTCAGCCTCCTTTCGGAGCGCCTTCAGTTAATGTTTTGCAGCCTGTTGTTTTTCCTCATCGTGAGTGATTTTGATTTTAATAACCTTTTCAGTATAGAGTTTTTTCCTCCTTTGGAGTGATTTTTGTTTTCCCTAGTTTAGGCCTGTTTTCATAGTCTGCCACAGCCTCACTCTGTCGAGGGTTTTTGTTATTTCAATAAATAAGCTCACTGACACCTCTACGTCTGAGTCCTGCTTTGACAATAGGCAGCAATCATGAGACATTACTACTTCATACAGAGGTGCGCTGGTTATCAAGAGGCAAAGTATTAACACGTTTCTTTGAACTCAAAAATGAACTCAGGATTTTCTTCAGTTACCATAGCTTTCATTTGTCTGAGCATCTGCATCTGTTTTTTACGCGCATGGGTTATCTGGCCAATATCTTTTCTCGCTTGAATGAACTTAATCTTGGATTACAAGGGGTTTCCACAACCATATTCAACGTGCGAGATAAAGTTGAAGCCATGATAAAAAATCTCAGTGAGCTGGCTGCGCAGGTATTTCACCGAATCTGACAGCTCAGACAGTTGGATACGTCATCTGCTTACAGCTGTGTCGACATCTGAACAGGAGAGTTTCATTGAGTTCACAACAGATGGTTCCCTGAAAATGGAATTTAATCAGAAGCCACTGCCAGATTTCTGTATCAGACTGCGCACAGAACAGCCCGTGCTGGCCAAACACGCTGTCAAGACTTTGATGCCCTTCGCCACCACGTACTTGTGTGAGAGTGGATTTTCAGCCCAATATTGCAGACTTATGTGCGTCCTTTCAGGCACACCCTTCTCATTAAAGCTGTGGTCAGTTTTTACTTCAGTTTCAAGTGATTTGTAACTGAATATGTTCTAGAAATGTAGAAATGTTTAGTAGATTCCTTTTTTCAAAAGTGAACTGGTGTTGCTCACTGAAAATTGCTTGTAGAAATTGATCTATTTGGTGAAAAATAAAATAATATAGAAATAATTTAAGTGATTTCTGATGTGTTATATGCTGTTTGTGTGGTGATGGTGGTGGGGGGGCTTACAGACAGGTTTCTTGTGTGTGCGGGAGTAGGGGGTACATGGCTGGAGGTCAGATGTCTGAAGGGGTACGCGGCTGTAAAAAGTTTGGGAACCACTGGTTTATAACATTTTATAATGTAGTTGTGTACAGCTATAATGATATTTTAAGTGTATATACAAAAGTATTTATCAGCAATTCTAGCTTTTCCTTTGAAAACTGGATATTTTTACAACAGTGTTTCTGTCATTTATTATCTCTTTATACAAAAGCCACTACATTAATAACATCTATGATATATTGTTATAAACCATTTATTATTAATAAATGTTTATATACTGCTTACATGCTAAACAGTAGTATATAAAGTTTTCTGGCACTGAGAATAGCATTTACTTCTGTGTCCGATCTCTAACTAACTGTCATTAATATCTTTTTTCACAAAAATGAATCGTCACTAAGAGAATGCACTACTAAGTACTACTTAACATGGATGACACAAAAACACCTGAACATAATGTACTCAGACCTCATCTAGGAGTTAGATCTTTCTAGAGTGGGTCAACTGATTTGTCTCTGTCATTTTTTATGTATCTGACATTTAATTTTCATCTCTGTATTCTTTGTCAGCTAGCATTTGGGACATGTATGCATTGATTTACTCACTTGTTATCCACATGTGGGTTTTTTTTTACCTATAAAGATAAAGTATGATGGTGTACATATAACAAAACAGAAGTGAAACCTGATTGACATAATATACCAAAATAATGTTCATAAAACACACAAATAATAAGCATGTAATATGCTGTAATTTAACATGGGGTACCACACATTATGTGAGGATTTCTTGGCCATGTTCTGTTTGTGTGTAGGTATGCGTGCGTTGGTAAGGGCCCTTAGTGAAAATAATCCTGGGGACTCAACAAAGACAAGCAAATCTAAGAAAATAAGACCCAAGTCATAATAAATCAGAATTAACTATCATTACTTTGTATACACATAAAACCAACAATGACATTATTCTGCATAAGTATTATGATGTAACATACTGTACATCACTGCCATGCATTGCATTTGGAGTACTAGACCCAATTGTATATACTTTTTGCATTTGTTTAGAGCTGTCAGCACTTTATGGGCTCAGGAGTCCATGTAGTTTGGTTCAGAATTGATTGCACAGTGAAAACAATTTCCCCTACCCTCCTACACCCTTCCATCTTTCCTTTTCTACATTGTTCACACAGCATCCTGAAAACAGACATAGGAAAGATGCAAGCTGATTTCTCCTTTCTTTCAGAGAGATACCATACTCCAAATGTTACAGGGTTTCGTTTCTCTCTGCACCACACAGAATAAAAAAAAAAAAATAGTGCAGTTTTAGAATCCAGGCAAAAATCATCAAATCACGACTCCTTGGTTTTCATGGTAGTTATATCCAATAGTACCCTCAGGGCGGTGAAGCAAAAACAGTCATCACTGGAAAGGCCCAGAGCCAAAACTTCTATCCCACTGAGAACACTGCTGCTCTAACTGATCCAGCAGTTTGTCCACTGAGTCTTCTTTGTTCTCTAGCTTCAGGTATCGCCGGCAGCTGCTCAGGTCTAGCTGAGGCCAGCTTCGGTGAGTTCGCTCCTCTCCAGCATCCGCAACATGCTCTAGGATGTTGATGCAAACCTGTGAACCAGCCTCTGTCACTACCAGCTGATTCATTTGACCCTCTTCTCTAGGTGTGTGAAATCTTTCCTCCAGATGCACAACAGTTCGGGCCATGAAAGGGTTAGTCCTGTAGCTCATACTGTGGCACCGCCTTGGCTGGGAAGCTGGGATACACACCTCATCCACCCCCAGTGTGGACATGGAGCTGGCAACCAGGCAGTTGTTAAGCTTCATGAGTGGGATGGACTGTGGATTAAAGCTGGTACTACCCCCGTGCTCAGCACCCGACTGTGTCTTAAAGTCTGCCGGTTTGGAATTATGTGAGTTGGAGAGGGAGGAGTGGAGGGATGATGGTGGGGACTCTAACTCCTGGTGGTGGAGAGCGTCTGTCTGGAGAACAGCTTGCTGGTAGATGCCCTGCGCACTGCCCTCCTGGTCTGTGAGGTGTTTTGTCTGGAGCAATGGCTCAGAGCTGGTTAGCTGCTGTAGACAGAGGATGTTGAGATGGGTGGCTGGCAAAGTGCTTACCCACTGGTATTGTGTGGCCATTGAGTTTGTTGCTGCTATTTCTTTCAATTCTGCTGAGGGAATAACTGTAGAGACAGAGCACATTACACTGCGCATCTGGGCCAACAGTATCTGAGTCTCTCTGTCCCTGTTCTCGTACAGGACTGTATTGGCACATATGAGGATAAAGAGTCCCACCCCCATAATGACAGGTCCCAGCAGCTTCATCCGCTCACTGTGGATGAGGCTGGCTGCAGATAAGAAACCCTTAGCTCCCAGACTCCAGCCAGAAGTCTGTGACTCAGAAATACTTTCCCCCTCTGCAGCTCCCAGGATAGATGATCTTGCTATCCGGTAGGGCCAGTATCCAGCCACAGCAAGAGCGGTGCCAACAACCACAACGATGACCCCCAGCACCAGGAAAGCTCCAGGCATGGAGCGGATGCGAAGCTTGCCTTGGATCACCCCGTCTTTTTTCTTTCTGCCTCGTAAGGTGAAGCGAGACTTCCCACGGCAGGTAGGTGAAGTTGTTGTAGCATCTCGGGCCTTCTGGGTCTTCATGGAAAAGGTCAGTCCAAAGGTCAGTTTTTCTCCTGGTTACACCCTGTCAGAGGACTTTCAGAGTGAGGACATTTCAAAAGTTAATGCAATTATAATGAATACACATTTACATTCCTGTTTCTAGGGTGTACACTACATCAGTCAGCTATTTTTTTTCAACTACTAGAAAAATGTGATATGTAGTACAAACTAGTTTGTCTGTTCTGTAGAAACGAAATAGTTAAACATGGTGGACATGTGGTGCCTGTAGATATAAAAGGTTCATTCTGGGAGAACAAACATATAACAATTCTTATTTTCAGCTGATTATACACTAATTAAAACATGTTATATTCAATTTCTCACATATTAAATATGTAGATAGAGCCCACTATATCTGACACAGAAGATGAGATGTGGGTATGGAGGCTTCAGCGTGATTAAAAGTACCTTTGAGCTAAACCCTAAACAATAGTCACTGATCTACAACCAGCTCATTTGTTGATTGTTCACAGTATGATGGGCTGCTTGGGAACTTTATAGTAACCCTACAAGCTCATCTTGTGCCTCACTTAGACTGTACCGGGTTTACTCCTCTGAAGTCTAAATCAGTCCAGATGTAGCAGACAGGTACAATAGATGCCATGCTTCTTCATGCAACTTAAGTCACATGTTTTATTTTTGTCTAATTTTGTACAGTTTTTGGCCATGACTATTTTGAGATAATTTTCAAAATAGTTAATACTATATTTAACAATTGTGCCTTCATTCCAATATTCTTATCCAAGTTAGCTATCTTCTACTTCAAAAGAAATCCCCAAAACTTCTCTCAAAGGCTTAAGAATGTCATGTTTCCATCTGTCATGTTTCATCTAAAAATGGAATTTAGAAAAAGACTAGGCATTAGGCGTTAGACATTCTTTGGAAAATGACAACCTGGCAATTTGGCAAAAGTACAACAAACATAAGTAACTTGCCAAACACTGTTTAGAATATTCTGAATACTTATATAATTGATGTAATTCAATTATATAAATCAATTCTAAACATATTGACAAAATCTATGATCCTTTTTCAAGGCTTTCTAGTAGATTCACAGCCAATACTTCCAGTGTGGGATTTTTTTATTTTATGGAATTCAATCTAATGATCAAAGTACCAGCATAACACTACTGTACATAGATGTGCTGAATAGGACAACTTGCTTGATGTTGTCTTCAACAAAAACAACCATCTCCACCAGCCACGGGCGTCGCACCCGTGGGCGATGGGGGGGGATGCGACACCCCCACTTTTACAAAAAGACGATTTCATCCCCCCCACTTTTTCTGAGATTTAAACCATTTACCCGTCCTCGCGGTCCACCAGCATACTGAAACGGAGCGCACGTCAGTTCTCCATAGGCTACATGAAAACCCATTGGTCCAGTTAGATCCATCCGGCCATCCAGCCAATCACAGCCATTTGACCAAACTCACCAGGTCCGCCGCGCGAAAAATAAAAAAATAAACATTTTTTCAGAGCTCTATCTGCATTTCTTTATTACGAAGCAGACAGCGAGCAGAGGCTGTAACAGTCATCTGACCAGTAAGTAATGAGGAATTTTGTCGGTAACTAACAAAACTATGTCTTGCTTTGTGACATTTAAGTCAATATTAACCAAGCCAGGTGGCAAACAAACTTAGCATCGAGTCAAGTTAATGGTAACTGACAGAAGGTTTGCTAATTTGCAGACATCTACTTTAAGTTTGATGATCAGACCATGTCTAAAAGGAAGAGACAGCAGACCATCGACTCATTTTTCAAGTCAAAGTGTCAAGTAAGTGGAGTTGTAGTGAGAGGAGGGAAACGTCAAGCTAACATTATACTAGAGGAGAGTACTACAAAGTCCTTGATGTTGTGGATGTGCAGATTAGAGAACGGTTTGAGCAGGAAGGAATGAGAATGATCAGAAATCTGGAGCAAGTCCTCATAACTGGAGAAATACACAATGATGTACAGAAGTATCTAGAGCTCAACCTAGAAAGCCTGGAGCTGCAACTTGCAATGTTCAGAAGCAAGTATAAGTTCCACTCCAGCAGTGATGTTGTTTGTATTCTTCAGGGGATGTGTCCAGAGGTCCGTGGCCTCTTTGATCAAGTTGAAACACTTGTGAGACTGCTTATTGTTACCCCAGTGTCATCAGCTGAGGCGGAGAGAAGCTTCAGTGGGCTCCGAAGGCTGAAGACATGACTTAGGAGTACCATGACACAAACACGCCTGAACAGTGTGGCTGTGTGCCATATTCACAAGGAAAGTAGGAGGAGTACTTTTGGAAGTTTTGAGTAGGGGTTGGGAGTAACCAGATTCCTTCCCTGGCCTGAGCCGCATCCCTCCACAAAGTTTGGTGCATCTCTGTTCTGTTGGTTTTGTGTAATCCTGCTCACAGCCACACTGCACCAAAACATGACCTCATTGGTGAATAGTTGGTGGACAGTGTTTAATTTTTCTGTCTTGTGGTGGGTTTTCAATATTCGCTTAATTTCTGTCAGATGTTTTTTAGTTTGAGAAGCACTTTGTATTGCATTCTTTATTTGTATTGTGTTGTGCTATATAAATAAAGATTGAGTTAGATGTTGGGAAGTTCTTTGACAGAAAATTGAAGACTCAAATCCTGCTTCCAAACTACCATCACCAGTGATAGCAAGTAAGCAAGTAGCAAGTAAATGTTTCTTCCACTTTTTGTTGCCAGGCTGGCAACAGGCCTTCAGCTGTTAGCCATAACTTGCCAAAGTTGATTGAGTGGTCAGAGCATTTTAATTACTTCTAGTTATACATATATATGGTTAATTTTCCCGATAATCAATGCAGATAATTTCGCTCATGTGCCACCCCTAGAACACCCCCACTTTTTAAAGCGCTGTGACGCCCCTGCCACCAGCCACAGTTCTTGTGGTCTCTCAGTGGCTACCCAGGCTTTAATATGCAGCTAAATACTTGAGGATGTAAAAAATTCTATGGCTTCTCTGGCAGAGCTTCAAAGCCTCTGAGCATCCCATCTGTAACACATAGAAACATACATCTGGCTTTAGGTTTTAGGTTTGCTGTAGATTCAACCAAATAGTTTCCTTCTAAAATGCATTTTATATGTCATCATTAAACTAAAGGACTAAAAGAATACCGTATTTTCCGCACTATAAGGTGCACCGAAAAGCCTTCAATTTTCTCAAAAGCTGACAGTGCGCCTTATAATCCGATGCTCCTTATATATGGATCAATATTGGTTAATCATGGCTACCGTAGTCAGGGGGCGACACCGAAGTAACAGCGGTAAGAACAGTAAAGAGGAATTCCAGTCCAACACCATTTGTGTGTGTGTAAAGACCCCAAAATGGCAGAGTTCAAACTCAAGGCTATCAGTCACGCAGTAGAAAAGATAAACTGTGTCGCGAAAATACTACGTTACTGACATTACCTCGGGAAAAATAATAAAACAGCTGTTTATTAATTTTGGGAGTGAACGGAGTTGTCAGAACGCTGGTTTGTATTCTATTAATAAAGTTTGATTGACATTCCCTTTAGCGCAGCTCCATCTAGTGGATACATAACGCAACCCCAGCCACTACTGTAGCTTCTATTCTATGCGCCTTATAATGCGGTGCGCCCTATATATAAAAACAGTTTTAAAATAGGCCATTCATTGAAGGTGAAGGACTAAAAAATGTATCCCAATAATTTCTGGTATTTATCAAAGTAACGATAAAAAAGACGATAAATAAACACAAATTCTTTTGACTATAAATCTATCACCAAAATAATAATAAAGGCTAGGGTGGTGGTGTGTTGCTGTGGGCGTGTCTATACCTGCTGAACGTAACCGCTGTGAAACAATCAGGAAATACCATTTATTTCTCTGATTATTAACATCTTTATCAAGGCCGGTGCTCACTCTCTGTTATTGTTGTCTGTCTCTCTCTCTCCCTCTCTCGTTCGCTTGCTCGCTCTCTAATCATCAGACACAAATCAAATTAAAGTCAGAACACACACAGGTAGATGATCAGAGTTTAGTCTGTGAATCCACCTGGATAGTCTCTGCTTCAGAGACATTTCAGACTGTCTGTGGAGGTTCGACCGATCTGTGTCTGATTGGCGGAAAGAGCTCCTCGCTGCCTGGCGTATCTGCTCCGCCTTTCGCCATGTTTGTCAATATGTGTGTTGGGTTGCTAGTGTGTCACGCACATATATACGTCATCAATGGGAATTTATCGTTTTTATCGTGGGATGACATATTCTTACCGTGGGGAATGTTTATGACGATATCGTAAACGATGATATATCGCACATCCCTACCTGGGAGAGACGTGGCTGCCAGATGCCATGTCGCTTTGCAAAAGGATATATTTGAACTCGGTGGCGGCTGGTAAAAAAATATTCTAGGTGGGGCTGTGCCATATTCAGTCAGTTTCAGAAACTATCCCATCCCGATACAATTAACACAAACCAGTGCTCTGTGAAATAAGTAATTATCTAATGCCAATATAAAAAAATGAGGCATTCTTATACAAAAACAAGTAATCACAAGCTTTACATGTAAAACAGAACTTGTAAAGAAGAATCAGTTTCTAACAAAGCATAACATGTTGGAAAGGATGTTGACTTTTAAACCAGTGACTCCTTGTTACAAAGGTGATCAGCTGTGACAGAGCTGTTGAGGACATGAAACTGTGCCGTTAGTAGTTAATAGACAACACAAGAGGCATACCGTTAGAATATACAATGACATCAAATTATACAGATTAATAAATGTTTATATGAACTCTTAAAATGTATAAAGGATGTATAATATAGAAATATATATCACATGGTTTAACTCAAACCTTACATATACAGTTAGCTTCCCTTTTTCGCTAGCTTGCTGTCTGATATCATGGTGAGGTTGATCTCTTTCACACGTAGTTTGTCCAGCAAAGTTCTCTTTTCAAACGGATGCTGAAGGAGTGATTTTACCGTAGTGAGGGTTGGGTCTTAGGAGTACCGTTACGTACACCATTGTCATGTAGAATAGCGCTTGTAAAATAATCGCCATTTCTGGAGTTGATTTGAGGACTTGGCTAAATCGTCTGTCAAACTTTCATACATTAATTAAATTAGCGATTGGTTTAACTTCTTCATAGACCCGCCTCGTAAGGGCGATTTCTCCAGCGCCCCAGAACAGCTGAGACATGCAGACAAGGGACAGCATGTGGATTTTCTATCATATTTTGCACATATTAATCGGTGTATAACATTATTCAAACACACAAATATTAAAAATATGAATGATTTAATATTATTATTATTATTTTTTTATGGCTTAGGGAGGGCAGCGCCCTATCGCCCTCTATTGGCAAGCTGCCACTGTTTGAACTAGAGTCAGACTCTGACCACGAAGAGACAACAGAATATGGGGTGGGGAAAAAGTGCCTCGCGCTGCAAATAACAGCAACATTTTGTCACATTTAGCTTCAATATTTATCATCACAGTAACAGTGTTACACACATTAGCTGTAAACACTCAGCATTAGAAAAATGCATACGTTGGTTTAGTGCTTACATAAGGAGTAAACATTTATAATCATCACTATAAAAGTTACATACGTTGTTTTTGGTGCCTATTTGTTTCCCAGATATATTAGAGACATTAACTTAAAGAACTTTGTAGAAAGGTGTTTATGAAGTTCAGTCCATTTCCTTGTATTAGTTTACGGGCAGATCTGCCACATCCAATATGGTGGCGACGTTGACGTACGATTCAGCACTCAATGCGGCATCTATGTATATATGTCTATGCTCGTGGCTGGCTATAGTGGCTACAGGTCATAAGTCCCGCACCCTTCATAAAAATGACACAAAAAACGCTGGGTACTCTTCAGATAAAGTTGAAGAGTACTCTGTGTCATTTTTATGAAGGGTGCGGCACCCCATAACAGTGCAAAAAGCGAGGAGAGAGAAAGACATTTCTGAATGGTAAGTTTATGTAATATGGAAGCGCATTGCATTCACTGGATAAAAAAAAAAAATAGACACCTTATCTGGTAATTACGAGATCAGAAAAGGTGCCTCATTGGCCACTGCACTTCGGTAAAGTTAGAAAGATATTGGCACTTCTGGGAGCAATAACTCGTAAGTGAAAAGTTGTTAACCGACTACATCGGTTCGTATGGTAAAGCGTGTGAGCAGCTTCATGATGCCTTCAAGTGCACCTCGGAAACTCAGAAATGAAATAATATTCTCTATTCTAAGATGTGCAGATTTAGAAAAGTCATTAAATAAACAAATCAAATAGTTTTCTGACAACTCCACCTGATTCTTGTTCTACATGTCTCCAGCTACTTCTGGGTTGAATGTCAAGTTCTTTTACTGCACCATTTTCAAATAGTCTTATGCTGAAATCATACACAATATATGGCGACATACTGCTTTACTGTACAAACTACGCCTGTGTTGAAAAAAACGATTTTCTGATTCTCAATCGATTTGCATATTAATTCCTTCAGATTCGTACATCCAAAGATCGATTTAATGAAATTAAAATTTTAATACATTTTCCCCCGGTGAACTTTAACCCTACTAGTCGTGTCATTGAATTGAAACAGGCGTGCACCGTGTTTAAACTACACTACGGCGTCTCACACATGCAAGGTGTGTTCAATGGCCGTCCGATTGACTATGATGCGTTCATGAACGTGGGAAAAATGGAAATACACCGGAAATATAATAAAACTACAGACAAAAGAACACTCAAGGAAAACTCTACAATTACCAGCTACTTCTGTACGTTCTCTTAAAATAACTGAGGCGATTATAATTGCAAAGATATGCGCCCGTATTCCGTTGTTGAAAACGAGGGCTTCAGGCGACCAAAAAAATGGTTTTAATAACACCAACCCGAATCGAGATCGGATTGGATCGGATTATGATAATCGATTCTCAGTCTTGAGAATCGGAATCGATTCTTGAAATTTGAATCGATACCCAGCCCTAGTACAAACCAATGCACTAGAAAAGATCTCATAATTATGAGAGCTTTACTCGTAATTATGAGATAAGGTGTCAAAAAAAAAATTATCCAGTGAATGCAATGCACTTCCGTTATGTAATGTTTTTATATCTTTTCATATGTTTGAACTCTGGCTAACGCTACTACCCTGTAGTGTGTTTATGTACTGGCTTTTGGAAAGCTACGTAGATAAATGTAATTAATTACAAGTAACGTACGTAACATTACTCAGCTGTTCCCCTCACACCAGTAATATACAAGCTCAGCCAACGTGCTCCACAACCATACAGGTGGAAAATTCAATTTTGACTTATTAGTAAGTCATTCTTTTGTCTGAACTCTATTAGCCACGTTACTTTATTACAGACATTTGGCAGAGCAGACTATGGGCCTTTATGTTTAAGGAGAATAGAGCTTCAAGTTATTTTATGCATATTAATATTTTGTTGGATACAAATGAGGTGACTGGAGCGAGCTTCGCCAGAGCAGGCACTGTCAGTCTGTCTGAAACCTCATAACATGTATGTTTACCAGATATTGAGGCATAGATAATATGTACTTATTGACATGAACAACTTGAATAAATTGTTGCATTCTGTAACCTGTGTACTTAATAATTAACCGTTTCCTGTGTACTAGGTTACAAGAAGACTACAGCAGGTTCCAGCCCACCAACATGGTTGACCACCAGCCTGCCTTGAACCTGTGTGTAATCTATCTACAGAGCAGGCTATGGACTCTATGTCTGAAGGGAATACAGTAGTAAGTTCTTTTATGCATAGATGTAGTCTGTTACTATTGTAATATAAATGAGTAAGGATTAAAGTACAATAAAATACTGTCCCCTCTATCTTACATTGCTTACTGTTAATCTGTCATGTTTTTGTTACTTGTTATCATGTTACATATCAAACACTGAAAGCACACAAAACTGTTTATATAGATTTAACCTTTATTGTCATGATTCCTTCAAACATCGCACAACTTTTGAAAATAAACTTATTCAATATACTACCTAGAACAGCAGTCTGAAAAGGTTTTGGTCAGCATTTAGCTTTCACAGAATTTCAGAAGAAAAGATGGACACGTTATAAAAGCATGTCACTGTGTAGTTTAGACTAACCATTATGTACACTTTGTTTTAGCTGTTACAGATACTAGGCCTACAGGAGCTCTGTAAGCTGATGTTGGGGATTTCTCAGCCAGAGAATCCGGGTGGTACTGCTCAGCTGTGTGGTGCGACAGAAACAGTATAGAGTCCCCACACAGTCAAGGAAGCTACGGGGGGTCAGACCGATCCTTTATTGAACCTCGACACCTCTTGTTTCCTTGAACTTGCAAACTGGGCTGCGAGATCCTCAGGGATGGGGATCTTTAGCACCACATCCACATATGAGCCAGAATCTAGGAAAACCTTCTCAAAGATGAGGTGAAACATAACCTATACAGGAGGGAGAAAATTGGTATACTTCGCGAAATTATCCAACTTACATAAGTTAAGAGCACTGTTTTATGTTATATATTTTTCACTTGTAGAATAGATGTTTGCACATTCTTTGACTTATTGCCATTTTTAATAAAAGTGTGTAAAACTTACCAACGGTTGGTTTTACTTTCACTGTCTTAGCTGTTGTTAGGAAGTTCAATCTGAATAGCAGCTCACCAGCTGATGTTGTAGCTTAGGGACGCCCAGCACTTTCATTGAAGTGGAGGGCTGTCAGGTAGGGAAGTAAACACAGAAATATGAGAAATATGATTAAGAGCACAGGCATAAATATACATTGTACTCATTCATTAAGTATCAGAATCACCTTTATTTGCCAGGTGTGTGTACACAAATTGTCCATACATATACATACATTGAGAGCAACATGTAAATGGAGTCAAATTCCTTGTGTTCACACACACCTGGCCAATAAAGTGATTCTGAAAGTTACTACTTGCTACTTCTTTCAGTCCACAAGCCTACATGAACAGGCAGCCTGACGTCATTAAAACCGGACAATATCCAGGTGGAGCTCATGGACTGAACTGATGCTGTCCTTGTTTTGTAGCTTAGTCCTTAAATTATAGCTTTGTTTACTGTACTGGCTATTAGAAAGCTACGTAGATAAACGTAATAATTACAAGTAACGTACATAACATTACTCAGCTGTTCCCCTCACACCAGTAACATACAAGCTCAGCCAGCGTGTTTGCTCCACAACCATACAGGTGGGAAATTCATTTTTTACTTATTAGTAAGTCATTCTTTTGTCTGAACTCTATTAGCCACGTTACTTTATTACAGACATTTGGCAGAGCAGACTATGGGCCTTTATGTCTAAGTGGAATAAAGCAGTAAGTTATTGAGTGTGCGTGCAAGGCGCACACTATATGTTATCCACCGCGCTTATTCTTATTGGTGTGGGTGCCCAAAGGGCTCCCAATAATACATCCTACATCTTTATCCTACATCTTTATTGAGTGTGCCTGAAAGCGCACACTATATGTTATCCACCGCGCTTATTGAGTGTGCGTGCAAGGCGCACACTATATGTTATCCACCGCGCTTATTATTGAGTGTGCGTGCAAGGCGCACACTATATGTTATCCACCGCACTTATTGGTGTGGGTGCCTGAAAGCGCACACTATATGTTATCCACCGCGCTTATTGAGTGTGCCTGAAAGCGCACACTATATGTTATCCACCGCGCTTATTCTTATTATTGAGTGTGCGTGCAAGGCGCACACTATATGTTTATCCACCGCGCTTATTAAACTTATTCTTCCGCCCTTTTTCTGTTTCTGTCTCTTTTTTATCTCCTCCCAGAGTTTTTGTCGCACATACACAAAACGGGAATCGAAACGACCGGCTCGGCCGGGAAACGATTGCTATGTCTTTTCTAAGAGTTTCGGCAAACGGTTTTGCCAAAAATTCGACAATTACGAAGCCAAAAAATGAATGGGTGTGTATTGCGAGAAACTTTCCAGAGCTAGAGTGAGTGATGTCATCGCTAGAGTGGAGAGGGGAGAGAATGATCAGTGAAAAAATAAAACGGATTCGACTACCGTGGCCTCAAATGCCCAGCTACAGACATGATTATCCCCTCAAATGTAGGAAAGGGTGATCGCAGTGATAACACTGTTGAAGCTGTCTCTTTTATAGTTTTGGCTCCATACAGGCTAATTGATCGAGTACCCCCCTCCACAGCCTCATTCACTCCCATGGTTTTTGGAGCAGAAATCTTTCCGGAAGGAGGAGGCACCACGTGTGACTCCTATGGCCAAAGTTTATACAATTTTCGCCTGAAACTTGGCACAGACATTATACACAAGACGAGCATTCTTCTGGTCATTTCAGATTTTGGTTTGATGCATACCTTATAGGTTTTTTTTGGCCACCTTCGGGATCATTCAGACATATACTGTGCATCTCAGTGGGACAGACAGAGCATGCAGCAGTGTCTAATTAATCTGACCTGCAGCTCACCCTGGTTGCTTGGCAACCTCAGCCTGCTTGAGGAGGAGAGGGATGAGGGGCCAGCAGACAGAAGCCGAGCGGCAGCCATTTTTGTAGTTCTTGGCACTTAATTTTAACTCGTCTGTGTAAAATGGCAGACAGAGACAGCAGAGCGTTAGCGCGCGCAAACACAAACACACACACACACAGACA
This sequence comes from Larimichthys polyactis, assembly GCA_018985215.1. Taxonomy (NCBI): domain Eukaryota; kingdom Metazoa; phylum Chordata; class Actinopteri; family Sciaenidae; genus Larimichthys; species Larimichthys polyactis. The sequence goes on along the minus strand of JAFMOB010000204.1, from coordinate 63,443 downwards.
GTAACACACACACACACACACACACACACACACACACACACACAGTAACACAGACACACAGACACACGCACACACACAGAGACACTGAACAGACGCTCAGTAAACAGATCGACATCATCGTGTTCAAACAATAAAAATCTGCTGATCTACGATCAATACAGGCTGAGCTGCACACCTGGACAGGTGAGTCTCAGGACAGTGTCAGGACAGTCTCTACAATCCTTCTACACTTTAAAATACTTCTTTACTACAGACCTCAGTTAAACTACACAGTTCACCAAGCTCTTGTACTATTATTTTACTAAATTCTACTATTAATATTCTACAAATTATTAAACTTTTTCTACAAATATTTTACCATTTCAAATCCATTATACAAACTTCAAATCTTTATACAGACCTACAATTTAAATGACTTCTACTTTACTACAGACTTAATTCAAACTACACATTTCAACAGGATCTTGTACTATTACACTTTTATTCAACATTTTTTTTAGATTCAACTCATTTAGAACATTTCTACAGACACAAGCATGCACACACACACACACACACACACACACACACACACACACAGTAACACACACACACAAAGACAATGAATAGACGCTCAGTAAACAGATCGACATCATCGTGTTCAAACAATAAAAATCTGTGGATCTACGATCAATACAGGCTGAGCTGCACACCTGGACAGGTGAGTCTCAGGACAGTCTCTACAATCCTTCTACACTTTAAACTACTTCTCCTTTACTACAGACCTCAGTTCAACTACACAGTTCACCAATATCTTGTACTATTATTTTACTAAATTCTACTATTAATATTCTACAAATTATTAAACTTTCTCTACAAATATTTTACCATTTCAAACACATTATACAAACTTCAAATCTTTATACGGACCTACAATTTAAACTACCTCTCCTTCTACTACAGAGTTCAGTCAAACTACAAAGTTCACCAAGATCTTGTACTATTACTGCTACTCTCTACAATTCTACCTTTTCATCTGAATTTCTACAGTGTTACACAACATTGTATCACTTCATACTATTCTACTCTTTCCAAGCAATTTCAACATTTTTAAGATATATCCCTTATGGCCTTTTCAAGCTTTATAGTATTGAGACAGCTGAAGAGCGACAGGAATGTGAGGGGGAGAGAGAGTAAAAGAGACAGGGAAAAGACATGCAGAAAAAGGGCAGCAGGTGGGCCACTGGGGCCGGCGTCAGCAGAGGGCACCCACACCGCACTTTACGCAGGAAATGCAGTTGTCCAGTTAAATTATTCTTTCGCCCTCTTTTTGTCTTGCATCTCCTCCCAGAGTTTTTGTCGCACATACACAAAACGGGTATCAAAACGACCGGATGGCTTTGACTTTTCTATGACAGTTTCGGCAAACGGTTTTGCCAAAAATCGCCAAAAACCACGCCAAAAAACGAATGGGTGTGTATTGCGAGAACTTTCCAGAGCTAGAGTGAGTGATGTCATCGCTAGAGTGGAGGGGGAGAGAAAAAGTCGTCGAAAAATAAGTTTGTAAACTACGACTGTGGCCGCAAATGCACAGCTGCATACATGATTTATACATAGAAACGTAGGAAAGTTCTTGGCACTTAATTTGAACTTGTCTGTCTAAAATGGCAGACAGAGACAGCAGAGCAAGACATTCTATATAATAATGTATGGAGCGACGGGGTCAGAGTCACGCACACTCATAATTTCTTTAGAAATTTTCTAGTTTTATGCATATTAGTAGTCTGTTGGATACAAATGAGGTGACTGGAGCTAGCTTTGCCAGAGCAGGCAGCGTCTGTCTGAAACCTCATAACGTGTATGTTTACCAGATATTGAGGCATAGATAATATGTACACCCATATTAAGGTCCTTAGGGAGCTTGCTCCCTAAGACTGGATCTAGCTCCAGACTGTGCTGTAAAATAGCGAGGGGTCTCTTTTTCTCTCAAACCGAGGGGGACACAGCAATAGTGGGTGCCACAGACAATTAAAAAAACACAAACAAAAAAAAAAGCTAATGACGTCTATGTTCAACACACAGCTGCATGTGGGACCGATGAGTAGAGGGTGAGTTATACACGTCTTTCTTTATCTCTGTAAACTGAGCAGGAACAAGAAGTGTTCGTCTTACAGACAGACATCAAACTAAAAACCTACTGGCGTTATGTTCTTGTGTATCACGACCAAGTACAGCTAATATGAGACAGTAAATAGCAGTTAGCGTTGATTAGCACGAGCTAACTAACTAGCCGTTTGGTACAGGCATTACTTGCTTGCTACTTGATTCACACCAATGTAACGCCAGTAGTTTGTAAGTTGAATGTCTGCCAATAAGATAAACACCTTTTGTTCCTGATCAGTTTATAAATATTTTTTTTGTCCTTTTCAAGCTTTATTGGATAGAAACTGTTGAAGAGTGACAGGAAATGTGGGGAGAGAGAGATGGGGAATGACATGCGGGAAAGAGCCACAGGTCGGATTTGAACCCTGGGCTTCTGCAGCAAGGACTGAGCCTTTGCACATGGGGCGGCTTTATAAAGATTTTAAAAAGACTTTAATGCTGTGTGTGCTGAACAGCTAGCTGTTAGTGTTAGCTCGTGGTAATCAAAAGAAACACAAGGCACACTTACATTTCCATCGTCTGTAGTTTTCCATGGACAGTTGGTATTGCTCCTCTATTGTGTGAGATCTCGTTGCCATCCTGTTTGTTCTGTGTGCATTGTATTTGTCCAGCACATACACACACGCGTTCAGATCTCGTCAACAGTGTGGGAACGTCTCCGGTAAAAGTAAACATAATCCTCTGTTCTCGACTCCTCTCAGGCTGGGACCAATATAGCGACTTGTGTCGGTCACTGGCGCCAACAATAGAGTAACGAGCATGCGTAGGTCGGAGAATTGCCCAGCCATTCTTCTTCTTGAAGCAGAAACTGCCAGAGCTTCACCTGAGCTGTGCCTTTATCACCTGTAGGGCGTGGCGGGTGGAGACTGGGTGTTGGCCTCTGCTGGAGAGTTCAGGAAGTGGGTCTGGTCTAAAAGCTTGTTACGTCACATCCGGAGCGGAATCTGACTGGCATTCTCAGAGACAAGCAATAGTACCCAACATAGACATATATACATAGACATATATACATAGACGCCGCATTGAGCGGGTTGGTAGTTGGTCGCGATACGTAAACGGCGCCGCCATATTGGTTCGGGCAGGTCTGCCGGTAAACTAATACAAGGAAATGGCCTGAACTTCATAAAGCGCCTTTCTACAAAGTTCTTTAAGTTAATGTCTCTTATACACCCATTCACACACACACTAATATATCTGGGAAACAAACAGACCAATATGGCGGCGCCGTTTACGTATCGCGACCAACGACCAACCCGCTCAATGCAGCGTCTATGTATATATGTCTATGGTACCCAACCATAGACATATATACATAGACGCGGCATTGAGCGCTGAATCGTACGTCGACGTCGCCGCCATATTGGAAATGGCAGGTCTGCCCGTAAACTAATACAAGGAAATGGACTGAACTTCATAAAGCGCCTTTCTACAAAGTTCTTTAAGTTAATGTCTCTTATACACCCATTCACACACACACTAATATATCTGGGAGACAAACAGGCACCAAAAACAACGTTTGTAACTTTTAAAGTGATGATTATAAATGTTTACTCCTTATGTAAGCACCAAACCAACGTATTGTAACGCACTGTGTATACACTGTGGCTGTGAGTTGTGTTCTACTAAGTTAGGCTGCAGTGTATGGGGTGACATCTGGGGGTGGTGGCGTTGTTAGAGGCTGTGAAGCCTGTCAATCATGGCAGTTGCCATGACGGTGAGGGGCGCGAAGTAGCCACCTGGGATTGGTTGAGGACCCGTGGGGGGTGTGTTGAGGGGTGGTGAAGGAGAGAGCGGGGAGAGAGCTATGGTGTCCATGTTATATGCTGTGTGTTGCCCGTTTTATTGTTTTGGCGTCGGCTACGGCCCACAGTAGCCTGTGTTCCAGTTTGGCAATAAAGTCCAGAAAAACCAGTTGCTTCGTAGCTTAATTGTTCCGGGTCGCTACAATTGGTGTCAGAAGTGACCAGACTTCGCCAACGAGGTTTACCACGCCACTCACTAGCTGGTTGACGAGGTGCTAACTGCTGCTAAGTGTTCTGCGGGGGAGCAACATGTTGCCACAGAAACTTTTCAAGATCAAGCGGGAGGAGGTATCTGATGAGGACATGGACACCGCTCAGAGTGCGGCAGGACACAGAGAACGGGTGAGAGAGATGACAGTGAGGATGGCTACAGAGGCTGGCTTGGGCTCTTCTCGCCGCGCCGGAGAGGGAAATGCTCAAGGCGGGAAAACAGCAGCTGCCAGGAGCACGGACATGAGCAGACAGGTAGAGCCACACGGTGGCGCCCTCCCACCCACAATGAAAACCCCCAGATATGATGGCAAAGCGGACTGGGAAGCTTTTCATGCACAATTTGAACTGTTAGCTCAAGCTGGCAGGTGGTCCACTGAAGAGAAAGCACTGCAGCTAGCAATGTGCCTTACTGGGGACGCTTTGTCCAGCCTGCTGCTATTACAGATGTAGCAACTTAAAAGTTCCCGTGTTTCCGTGACGGGACCGTGACAGGGCAGTGACAGGTCCTCGACAGGTCCTCGAACGGTCCTTGGTTGGTTCGTGACCAAAATGTAATCCCCCGCGATGATGTAGTGAGTGAGGGCCCGACTGGAAACGCCCCTAAGCAGTCTGTGTGAAAACCAGCTGCAATGCCTCATTTGTCCACGGGGAGGAGCAGTGATGTTCCGCTCTCACCGTAGTCTGTCTAAACTAAGACACATCTAACAGACACTGACTGGGGTGAGCGGGTGACCCGATCAGCTGAGACAGAGCACAATCATGGATGTGTTTAGTGGTGCAAAGGATCATCATGATCCGTTCATATCGCCCCCCACAGCACCAAGTATTCCACGGATTGGTTGATGGGAAAAAAACAGTTGTGATAAGATAACACTGAGCCACCGCTGCAGCCGCAACTCCATGTCACGCACAACAACATCATGCCAACATAAACTTGTTATTAAAGAAAACTCCGCCCGTAACTGTTTTTTAAGAGTTATATCTGTTTGATGCTTTCTGAAGCCTGCAGTATGAAACGATTTCTGAGTATTCCTCTGAACGCCATAGTGGCCATATTGATAGTACACTATACTGTACAGTATGATGGATACTGATGTCCAGCTGTGGCTTTCACTACATGCAGATTAAGATGGAACGACAGAGACAGAGTGCGCGAGAGAAAAGCTTCAGTAATTATGTACAGTGAGGACAGAATAACCTAGATGTTGTTGATTTGGTAAACAGTTAACCAATAATTAATAAAATATATCATAACATAGCGTCTCTTCTCTTGTGCTCGCGCACTCTCTCTCGCTCATCTGCATGTAAACAACAAACTAACCCTTAAAAATTTGCAAAAAAAATTTAAGAATAACAACAGCAATAATACCTCCTATTGAATATTTGATCACAGTTTGATCGTTGTGAGACGCCATTTAAAGAGGGAGAATACCTGGTGATTAACAGCCCTTTGGAAGCCCTTTGTTATGTAGGTATCAACCTTTTGTTTGCACTTGATGGGCCTTTTCCCCCCCACGTGTCACGCAAATCAGAGCGGAAAATGCAGGACAGACAATCATGGATGTGGCTAGTGCACATCCATGATTGGTGCAAAGGACGCTTTAGTAATTATGTACAGTGAGGACAGAATAGCCTAGATGTTGTTGATTTAAACAGTGACCATAGGCTAAATGGCGCAAAGCGTAAATGGAAAGAATTACGGGTGAATCAAGTGTGAAATAAGTCAAGTTAGTTTGGTTTTAATAAAGTTTGCAGTATACGCTTATGAAACCGTCATGTGTAATGATGTGATGACAGAGACCAAATATTCAATAGGAGGTATTATTGCTGTTGTTATTCTTCAATTCTTTTTGCAAAATTTTAAGGGTTAGTTTGTTGTTTGCATGCAGATGAGCGAGAGAGAGTGCGCGAGCACAAGAGAAGAGACGCTTCAGTAATTATGTAAAGACTAGTGGTGGCCATAGATACTGTAGATTAATGCGCCAATGCCGGCCCGGCATTAGCGCGATCAGCTGTTCCCGGAGTAAACAAAGGCAGCTGTCCAGGTGGAAGCGGCATTTAAAAAACACGAGAAAAACTCAAAAACTCTCTAAAAACAGAACAAAAGAGAGATCAGGACTCCACAGAGTTACAGCGAAGAAAACAAAAATGAACAAAAGAGAAAAAAGTCAAAAAGCGACCTCAAAGGCTGGAACAGCTTTGAGAATAGATTAACGGTGATATTTTTTTATCGCCCGATAAGAGTCTCACGTTAACGCAGATAACGGCCCACCACTAGTAAAGGCAGAACAGACTAGATGTTGTTGATTTGGTGAATGCTGACATGTTAGATATAAACACCTTAAATTTAATTTCAATTCATGAACACGCTCAAATCATACGGCTACTGTAGAGTGTGCAGTAGTCAAACCAGCTGCATTTTCCGCTCTGTGATCTGTGACACTGGGAAACCAATAAGCTATTACTGTAAGCGCAAACAAAAGGTTGAGCAACGAGAATGCTAACGAGGTGTGTAAGCTACGTCATCTCCAGGTAGAACAACTGTAAAAAAGTTCTGTGAGAGAAGCGCCATCACCTGGTCATACCCTGTAATCACATGAATGGATGGAGTTACAGTAAAAAATAGACACGCCCAGGAGAAGGAGGGGGGTCACTCCGTTCACGGGACTTTGCAGGGAGCCGGCTGAAAGTCAGCTGGAAGACGGCTGCCATTCAGCTGGCGTTCAGCTTGAACGGGAACTTTTAAGTTGCTACTACTGTAAGCCCGGACGATAGGAGCGACTATGATGCCTGAAGCTCTGAAGAGACGGTTTGGACTATGCTCAGCAGCCAGCCTGCTACGATCGGAGCTGTGCAGCCGCCAGCGGCGACCAGGAGAGCCACTGAGAGATCTGGCCAATGATGTTGAAGGTCTGGTTCACCGCACCTATGCGCACATGCCTCCGGCCATCCAGAGCGAGTTAGCCCGAGACTATTTCCTCCAGGCCTTGCTACCAGCCGACCTGCGTATCCAGACACTGTTGGCTCATCCCAGGTCTCTACAACATGCTTTGGAACTGGCTATAGAAAGAGAAATGCTGTGTGCTGGTTCCCTGGCAGGCACACTCGAAACATCACCAAAGGTCAGAGCTGCAAATGTAGCTGACTCAAATGCAACAGAACCAGCCTGGGTGGACAAATTGACACAGTTAGTGCAGGCTGCCACACTGAGAGAGGAACAGAGGGGGAGGCCACGTTCAAGGCTCTGCTGGGGATGTGGACAACCAGGCCATCTAGTCCGAGACTGTCCCTGCACACCCCAGGATCAGGGAAACGCATCGGGGACCGCATGATCGGGACAATGCAGACCCCTAAACCTGTGTCCCGACCTCTTTCAACAGTGCAACACTCCAACCAAGCAGTAGCAGAGCGACCAGCAGAGGATCTTGATGGACAGCTGGAACGGCTAGTGGTATTGGGCCAAACCTGGATTGGAGACTCATGGTACGCATCAGTGACTATTGGAGAAACATGCTGCTCTGCACTCCTGGACACGGGTTCCTCAGCCACCCTGATAAAACCCAGTGTGCTGAGTGCTGAGATCTTGGTTTTCCCCACCGTGGTGAAATTGCAAACTGTCACCGGAGAACAAGCTCCAATGGTGGGGGAAGCAGTAGTGACTCTGGGGTTGGGGAAGAAGTCGGTTGGCTGCCCGGTGTGGGTCGCGAGCCTGGAGGACTGTATTCTGGGACTGGATGTTCTTGAAGCATTGGACTGTGTTATTAACACCAGGAAAGGAACACTCACCTTTCCAGATGGACATGTTATCCAGATGTCTAAGCGGCCGTCCCAACCTGGCTGCTCTGTGACCCACACTGTCACAGTTATGGCAGCTGAGACAACAAACATCACGGTCGTCCGCTGCACATCCCCCAGTGAACCACCCTTGCCACCGTCCACCCTGACCACCACTGCTTCACACACACATCCACCTCCTCTCTCACCAGCAGATGGGTGTGAGGGAGGTTTGGCAGAAAAACTGTGATGGTCTGAGCCCTAGTGAACGGAGTCTGCTGTGGCAGCTACTGCTCGAGTTCAAGGAGTGTTTCTCATTGTCTGAGGAGGATGTGGGCCGGACAGACCTGATCCAGCACAACATTGATACTGGAGACGCACAGCCCATCAGGATGAGACCTCGACGCCTCCCCCTAGCCAAGCAGACTGCAGCAGACAAAGCCCTCCGAGAGATGCAGAAGGCTGGACTCATCGAGCCCTCCACGAGCTCCTGGGCCTCTCCAGTCGTCATGGTTCCCAAAAAGGTGAAAGAGGACTGGAGGTTTTGTGTGGATTTCAGACCCCTCAACAAGGTGACCAAAAAAGACCCCTACCCCCTCCCACGCATCGATGAGGCCCTCGACACTGTGGCAGGGTCATCTTGGTTCTCCTCTCTGGACCTGCGTAGTGGATACTGGCAGGTTCCCCTCGCTCCAGAGGCCAGACCCAAAACTGCCTTCATCACCAGCGGCGGCTTGTGGCAGTTTAAAGTCCTCCCATTTGGCCTCTGCAACGCCCCCGCCACATTTGAGAGACTGAAGGACTAAGTTAGGCTGCAGTGTATGGGGTGACGTCTGGGGGGGGTGGCGTTGTTAGAGGCTGTGAAGCCTGTCAATCGTGTACATACATACACACACACACACACATATATATATATATATATATATTATATATATATATGCATGTGTGTGTGTGTGTGTGTGTGTATGTTTGTATATATGTTCACGTGTAATGCTCTTTATTCAGAAAACCCTCATGTCACATCTACATTTCAGGATCTGGTTATTATAGACACAGATTAAATGTTAAATATAAATATTTAAATATTTATCATCACAGTAACTGTGTAAAAAGGTGTATAAAAGTGTGTGGTTAGGGGCTTTACGGCCTTAAAACATGTATAATAATTGTAAAATTATTATAATCAAGCCAGAATTTGCATCAGGCTTGATCCTTAAAACAGATAAAGTAATTATTGTCGGTGATTTTAACATTCATGTGGACAACCACAATGATAGTCTTAGTACTGCTTTTATCTCTCTATTAGACTCAATTGGCTTTTGTCAAAGTGTAAATAAACCGACTCATTGTCTGAACCACACTCTTGATCTTGTTCTTTCATATGGCATTGAAATTGATAATATAATAGTCTTCCCACAGAATCCTCTTCTGTCTGACCATTTTTTAATAACCTTTGAGTTCATACTACCGGACTATAAGCCTTTGTGTAGAAGCTTCTACAGCAGATGTTTATCTGATAGTGCTGTAGCCAAATTTAAGGAAGTGATTCCTTCAGCATTGAATTCAATGCCTTGTCTAACTGTAACAGAGGACTTGTCTGCTTCCTTTAGCCACTCACAAATAGACCATCTTGTTGATAGTATTACAGGCTCATTACGGACAACTCTAGACTCTATTGCACCTCTGAAAAAGAAGACAATTAAACAAAGAAGGCTAGCACCATGGTATAGCCAGCAGACTCGTAAATTAAAGCAAGAGGCACGTAAATCTGAATGCAAATGGCGTGCCACTAAACTGGAAGAATCTCATCTAGTCTGGCAAGATAATCTGAAAACATACAGGAAGGCTCTCCGTAATGCCAGAGCAGCCTATTACTCTTCTTTAATTGAGGAGAATAAGAACAACCCCAGGTTTCTCTCTTCAGCACTGTAGCCAGGCTAACAGAGAATCACAGCTCTACTGAACCATCTATTCCTTTAGGTCTAAGTAGCAATGACTTCATGAGCTTCTTTAATGATAAGATTAACTATTAGAGACAAAATTCATCACCTCTTGCCCTCAACAGGCATTGATCTGCATTCTGATACAGCAAGTTTTGAAACAGCTGTAAAACCTGTTATGTATTTAGATTGTTTTTCTCCCATCGACCTTCATCAAATAACTTTAATCATTTCTGCAGCTAAGCCGTCAACCTGTCTCTTAGACTCCATCCCAACCAGGCTGCTCAAGGATGTTTTACCCGTAGCTAGTATTTCGTTATTGGATATGATTAATCTGTCTTTATTATCAGGATATGTACCACAGTCCTTTAAGGTAGCTGTAATTAAACCTCTTCTTAAAAAGCCCACTCTAGACCCAGAGGTCTTAGCCAACTACAGACCGATATCAAACCTTCCCTTTCTGTCTAAGATACTTGAGAAAGCTGTAGCTAATCAGCTGTGTGACTTTCTCCATAACAATAGTCTATTTGAGGATTTCCAGTCAGGATTTAGAGTGCATCATAGCACAGAGACCGCATTAGTCAAAGTTACAAATGACCTCCTAATGGCATCAGACAAAGGACTCATCTCTGTACTTGTCCTGTTAGATCTTAGTGCTGCATTTGACACCATTGACCATCAAATTCTTTTACAGAGACTGGAACATCAAATTGGCATCAAAGGAACCGCCCTAAGCTGGTTTAAGTCGTATTTTTTAGATCGATCTCAGTTTGTTCACGTCAATGATGAATCGTCCATGCAGACCAAAGTTTGTCATGGAGTCCCACAAGGTTCTGTACTTGGACCACTTCTATTTAGTTTATATATGCTTCCTTTAGGGAACATTATTAGGAATCACTCTATCAATTTTCATTGTTATGCTGACGACACCCAATTATATTTATCGATCAAGCCTGATGCAACCAATCAGTTAACTAAACTCCAAGCATGCCTTAAGGATATAAAAAGTTGGATGACCTACAATTTCTTGAAGTTAAATTCAGACAAAACTGAAGTTCTTGTAATTGGACCCAAACACCTCAGAAACTCTCTTTCTAGAGACTTAGTTACTTTAGATGGGATCACCCTGGCCTCCAGCTCCACTGTAAAGAATCTTGGAGTTGTTTTTGATCAGGATTTGTCCTTTAACGTCCACATAAAACAAATTTCGAGGACTGCATTCTTCCACTTACGTAACATCGCTAAAATCAGACGCATTGTCTCTCAGGCGGATGCAGAAAAACTAGTCCACGCATTTGTTACTTCAAGGCTGGACTATTGTAACTCTTTGTTATCAGGCTGCTCTAATAAGTCTCTTAGGATTTTGCAGTTAATTCAGAATGCTGCTGCAGGTGTTCTGACAGGAACCAAGATCAGAGATCACATCTCTCCCATTTTGGCTTCCTTGCATTGGCTGCCTATTAAATCTAGAATAGAATTTAAAATTATTCTCCTTACTTACAAAGCTCTTCATGGTCAGGCACCATCGTATCTAAAAGAGCTCATAATACCTTACTACCCCTCTAGAACATTGCGCTCTCAGGATGCTGGGTTCCTTGTGGTTCCTATAGTTTCCAAAAGTAGATTGGGAGCCAGAGCTTTCAGCTATCAGGCTCCTCTTCTGTGGAACAAACTACCTTTCTGGGTTCGGGAGGCAGACACGGTCAACACTTTTAAGAGTAGACTTAAGACTTTCCTTTTTGATAAAGCCTATAGTTAGGGCTGGCTCAGGTCATCCCTTAGTTATGCTGCCATAGGATTAGACTGCCGGGGGACCCCGCCTAGGGTTATGCCTAGCCAGGCACGGTATTGGTTGAAGATGCACACATCTCCCTTACCGAAAACTCTCTCTCTCTCTCTATATATATATATATATCCCTCCCCCTCCCTCTCTCTCTCTCTCCCTCTCTATCTCTTTCTCTCTCTATCTCTCTCCATCTGTGGACATGTCTCATTAATGCATGTTACTAACCAAACTTCCCCGGAGTTTCTGTGCTCTGTCGTCCAGCAGGTTCTCGTGGATCGTGGCTGCTGCTGTGGTCCTGCACGACTCCCACTACATATATTATTACTACCATATGTTTCTGTTACTGTAATCATTTTTATCATTCATTGTAATTCATTGTCATTTTATCAGTCATTGTACAATTTGTTTGTGTTGAATTGTCCTGTACACGTGACATCCATTGCACGTCTGTCCGTCCTGGGAGAGGGATCCCTCCTCTGTGGCTCTTCCTGAGGTTTCTTCCACATTTTTCCCTGTTAAAAGGGTTTTTGTGGGCAAGTTTTTCCTCACTCGAACCGGGGGTCTAAGGACAGAGGGTGTCACTCCCTGTACAGTTGTGAAGCCCTCTGAGGCAAATGTATTTTGTGACTTTGGGCTATACAAATAAAATTGATTTGATTTGATTTAAAACTTACTTCGCGGATTTCGTTTATTGCGGGTTATTTTTAGAATGTATCCCCCGCGATAAACGAGGGAACACTGTATATGTTTACAGGCGGTCATCATTGGAAAATTTGCATCCTCCTGGGCATCATCGAAGGGCAGGGTAAAAAAGAGGATGAGCAGCTGGACAGAGTGCTGGGCTTCTTGACAAGCCTGGTTGAAGCACAGACAACCAAATATGGATGTGCTTCTGCCAGAGGTAAGTTCTAAAACTTTTTGATTTATCATATTAACATATTTTGTATTACTGTTGTCAGTCTTTAACTTATGGTTAATATCTTTTTAACTGCAACATGGCAGACTACTTTAATGTCAAATTGAAAGATGTCCATTTGTTCACCTCATGACACAGGCAACAGTCCACGCACTTTCAGCTGTCTATTAATGTTCCATTGACAGAGCCACAGAATTGTACAACTGTGGAGTGCGGTATGACTTGAGGTATGCTACAAACATAAGGAGAGTGCTAATACCTATATGTATTGTTTGTACATTGTTTATGACAGCCTCTCAGTGTAAATGTCCTTTTACTAATCGCTATTTCATTTTGTCTCATCAGTGAGAAACAGGTGCTGTCTCATTTCCTGGCCAAAAATATGAGGGAGGAGGCAGTACAGAAAAATATATAATATATATTTTGTATATAAAAATATACAGAAAACCTAAGAAGAGCTCTGGACTCTGAGGAGTTTTTGAAGAGGCTGTAGTTGAATGTTGAATGTTATTTTATTGTAAATAAAAGTTCTTGCTGGTTGTTTCATTTGTCTGAACTTTTTACTAAACTAAAACAAAACTTTTTGTATGGTCTTATTTATTTTACTAGTCTTGTGAATTGCATACCTAATTTAAAATATTTGCAGTGACAGTGTGGCTCTTAGAAAAACAGACAGTGGAAACAATCTATTTAAATTAAAATAATTACCACTAATTATTATAATTATTGCAAATGTGTATATATATAATATTTTTTAAATAAACTTGTGCACATACATTAGTCATTTATATGAATAAATATACAGATATATAAATCTGCAGTGCTATATAATCGTTTTAATTACATTACTTTCTATTTTTGTATAAATGTATTGTTTCAAGCGCATTGCTTGCATTGAAAGGCATTTAATGTTGTCAATCAACCAATAAAGTTGTTAAAATTGTTCTCATTATTGCTTTGTTTCCATCCTGTTTACTTTCTAAGTGCTATGGGCCTCTACAGCCACCGAGGCGTGTTTTGTAGGGAGCGTGGTTTGTCTGGCTGCAGCTAAACCTTTCTCGAGACAAGCAGCAAGAGGGGGGTGTGGCTACAGCAGCTTGTAAATTCAGAGAGGTACAAACAAAAGTAGTGAAACACTCACATATGTGCTGTTGTTCTTGTGTTACCACATGGTCATAAACAAACCGAAGTGAAATGGAAAAACTGCTTCAAACACTGGCTGCAGTTACTGTACTGAGTCTGAGCATGTTCTCACCATACTGACTGTCCGACACCTTATAGCTAAGAGATTTCTCCTTTATCCTTGTGTAAATATTCATGTAAAGCTCTTTACTTATGTTTTTTGTTCTTTGGGTTAGATCAGTGGTTCTAAATAAACAAACTATGGCCCTTGGCAAAACCTGATTTTATATCAACTTTATTGAGTTTGTCACATGAAAATTGTTGTACATGAGGTACTATGGACAGGGATTCCTATATATGCAAATAGCTTTTTACATAAACTATATACATATCACCATAACATTGCAGAACAAAAGAAAATTCAGAAAACTAAAAAAAACTAAAATAGAATAAATATATACTGTACCAGTGACAAGTTTGGACACATCTTATCGTTCATTCATTATTCTATATTGTAAATTAACAATGAAATGACACAGAATTATGTGGTGAACAAAAAAAGTGCAAAGAAAGCAAAATACGTTTTAGATTTTAGATTCTTTTGCTTTGGTAACAGCTTTGCACACTTGACATTTTCTCTTTTGGGTTCATGAGGTAATCACCTGGAATGGTTTTCCAACTGTTTTGAAGGACTTCCCATATATGCTGAGCACTTGTTGGCCGCTTTTCTGTCACTCTGTGGTCCAGTTTATTCTTAAACCATCTCAGGTGGGTTTAGGTCAGATGATTGTGGAGGTCAGGTCATCTGATGCAGCACCCAATCACTCTCTTTCTTGGTCAAATAGCCCCTTGAAGGTGTGTTTTGGGTCATTGTCCTGTTGAAAAACAAATACCGTATTTTCACCACCATACGGCGCACCGTACGAAAAGGCGCAGACTACACACACATATGGCGCACCGCCTTACAACAACACACACACAAGCATACAAGTGTGCGTATTTAAAAATAGAGCGGGAGCAAAACTGAGTTTGATTGTGCTTTATTTAAGTCTTTATTACAAAGTACTAACATTTTTTAAGCACATTACCACAGCACACATTAGCACATTACCGGTAATCGTCATTAATCAAACCCATCGAAGTCCTCATCCTCCGTTTCTGAGTTAAACAGCTGCGCGGCTCCTCGATTTCCATGTTCCTCCGCGTAGCTTATAGCCTTCAGTTTAAACTGTGCTTCATACGCGTGTCTCTTTGCCATTTTCAGGGTTGTTAAGACAACAACGTTCTGCATAAAGCACATACCTGTTCTTTTATACACGCCCATACTTCCCCCTTTAACGTTCTCAACACACTTTTAACAACACACATAGGGCGCACTGCGCTATAGGGCGCGCCGCACATTTTTAAAAAAATATAAGACGTTTATATGCGCCTTATGGTCGTGAAAATACGGTAATAGCCCCACTAAGAGCAAACCAGGTAAGATGGCATGTCGCTGCAGAATGCTGTGGTAGCCATGCTGGTTTTGACTTTTGAATGAATCAGCAAGTATCACCAGTAAAGCATACCTCCTCCTCAATGTTTCACAGCAGGACCTAAACATGCAGATACCATCTGTTCACCTTCTCTGCTCCCACAAAGACAGGGCGGTTTGAACCAAAAATTTTAAACTTGACTCATCAGACCAAAGTCCAGATTTCCACTGGTCTAATGTCCATTTATTGCGTTTCTTGGCACAAAAAACTCTCTTCTTCTTGTTGGTCTCATTCAGTTGTGGTTTCTCTGCAGCAAACAGACCATGAAGGACTGATTAACAATCTACATCTACACTGTTGTGGAGAAATTGCTGAAGTCAAAGGTCAATGGTGAGATCAGGAAGGAAGGAAGTCTTCAGGAGAGTCTGATGTCTTATGCTGTATTATTTTTTAACGCTTGATCAAGGAGAATTAGAGACACTTTCAAAGTTCATAAGAAGTGCCTGATTCGGTCTCTCATTCTGCCCAACTCATCCTGGTGGACAGACTTTAAACCCTCTACAGATAACACCACAAATACTATACACCCAGAATTAATCGAAGAGAATGTCTTTATTCATGCAGGTGTTATTGTCAGCATATTCTAGTCTGGAGACACAGATGTCTGTTTACGCAGATTGGAGCGCCAACGGCAAGCTATCTATTAAGTCTAGGAAGGCAGCAATAGGTCTCTTCGACCCTGGCCACCACAGTGTTGAGATAGACTGGCACCTACTGTTCTCAACCAAAGCCAAACAACTAATACTGCTGAGGACCTCAAGGCCCACACGTGACCCCTTGTGTAACCTAAGGATAGAACATTTTTGTATATAAAAACATTTATTAAATGACTATGAAAGGTGATACTTGGAAAGACCTCAGATAATCAGGCCTGATTCATGTCCTGCAAAAAGATTTTTTTCTCTCATTCATTAATACAGGACGCAGGCAGTGCCAAAAGATCGCAGCAAGATTCAACTTCTGAAGACTTTTGAAACACAACCCAATATCAATTCTCTTAGGGGAGGTCCACTATCCCACACTTTGAAAAACCCCTGCCTAAAGGAAGCCTGAAGTTTTTGTGCCAAAATTGACTGGCATTTGGAACTGTTCATAGTTCCCTTCACCTTGAATTAGATCTTAAGATAATAAAATCAAAAGGTTCTTCAACAAAGTATTAATTCAAAGGTGTGCACACTTATGCAACCATGTTATTGTAACTTTTTGATTTATTATTTTCCTCCATAAAAGATTTCAGTTTGTTTTTCCAATTAAATTGTTCATGTTGTAGGTCACAATAAAGGTGGAAAAAGATTTATCTTTGTCAAATTTCTTTGCATCACAAAAATCTGGCATTTTAACGGGGGTGTGGAGACTTTTTATATCCACTGTACTACTTCTGCTACATTACTGTACGACGGCATGACCTGGCTAGCTACCTTGCTAACAATGCAAACAGAGGTGATAACCATGAGTAACATGAAGGCTGTCAGGGACAGACAGCATATTACACTGGGGAACACAATTTTTTTTGAGTAAGGTCTGACAGCTGTTTTTAACAAATTTTTGGGTGTGGAATCCAAAACTGATCTCAGTTTTTTTATATCACCTCAAGTTTTTTAACTATAGGATCCCCGTTTTTTTTATATGAAAAAAAATATGAAAAATACTTAAAGGATATGTGCTTGTTTTCACAAAACAAAAGTAACAGTCTGTCATCAGTTAATAATTCTTTTGCTCTCACCAAACCATGGGGATACCAAATGCCAACTTTTCATGTGTTCCTTTGGTCCACATCCGTAAGCTCTCGACACACTGCTTGGACACTTTGTGAGGGGCCCATGGCTTGTCTTGATAACAGAGTTTTACTTTAAAATATGCAAAATATGCTTGTTTGATAAATGCACTGACGTTTGCCCTCTGACTTGGAATGGTGAAACTACAACAAATATAGCAAAAGGAGTCAGGGTTGTTTAAGCATTTACGACAAGAAGTAGCAGAGGCAGACATGATCTGGAACAAAGGAACTATTTACCTATGTAAATAAAACACAAAGATGGAATAGTTACAAGATTTGAAAACTACAAAAACTGCATAAAACCAAATAGAACTTATAACAGTATGCCGTAACAGTATGGTTACAAGGTTAAAAGAACAGCCAGCACAAATCCTCTCTATTCTACTATGCTAGCTTTCTGTTTGCCGATATTGATAGTACTGACCTATTGAGAGCTGCACACACCTCTCACCGCACTGTCGCAATTGTGACTGCACAAACAAGTTGCCACGTAGCTGTAGATGAGTCCAATCGTAATCAGCTGGCAAGTCTTACTACAGCTAATCAGTGGAATTTTGCTTATCTGGAGGGTAAGCTGTGGAGAAAAAACTTGACATGCTAGAAAAAAACTGACTGCAATTTTGGAATCAGCATGCCAATTTTAGTTTAAAAATCAACATAAAAATCTAATTCAACAGAATTTTTTTTTCAAATTGTTCCCCAGTGTTATTCAAGCAATGTATTTCACAAAATAGTTGTCAACTATGAACTGCCTGCTCAGCTGTGATGCTACACTGCAAACGCTACAGTGACAGTGCTGCAGACGGGTCTACGATCCTGCCTAGAGTAAACACTCTGATCCCCTTACCAGTGAGTCAGAACTGAAGAAAGCTATTGGATATAAGTTGAAACATCTTCAAGGATCTACAAAGTCCAGTTGCCCCAGATTTAACACATTGTCGATAGCAATAAAGCCATATGTTTGGAACCCCTAATGGAGATAATCTGATATGCAGGTGAACTTTCTAAAACTTGCAAAATTGTATTACTACTCTATATTAGGATCTAGTTAGCCCTGGTGACTCATCAAGCTCCAGGCCCCTTGGCCCTAAGCAGTTACAGAAAATGGTTGGATGGATAT
This sequence comes from Larimichthys polyactis, assembly GCA_018985215.1. Lineage (NCBI taxonomy): Eukaryota > Metazoa > Chordata > Actinopteri > Sciaenidae > Larimichthys > Larimichthys polyactis. The sequence continues at coordinate 45,316 of JAFMOB010000204.1, read as the reverse complement.
TTGTGTTCAAACAAAAACATCCAGATTACCCTAAGAGCATGTGATGTAAGCAGGTACAAGCTTCTGCAAAGAGTAGTATGTCAACCTTTAGTTGAGCTAGCTAGCTATCAGGTTTTCACATTTAATTTTACAAGTACAACATAATTCCATCAATTTCAAGGCCCCCTACATGCCCTTAAAACTGAGAGATTGAAAAGCCCTTCTCAAACTCACATATTCCAGTTTCTACATTTCTGGGCAGTGACATTTAAATGCACCACTTCTGTTTTTACTTCCATTTTTCAAGATTCAAGTGAAACATTTCAGACTTCATCTACTCCTGTATTTCTGATTCATTTATGGTTAATTGGCTAATACTTGTTGCCTTTGTTGGAACATCAAGTAAGCCAATCAGAGGCAGAATGCCTAATAAATGGATGGATGCTGTCTATGTAGCATGTAACAGTGGTATCTATGTCTGTGTAGCAACATTCAACATTTGATTCAATAATTCTAATAGTAACAGCTATTTTACGCACATGCAGTTTATTGTCAAAATGTGACATAAACTCCGTCCATATAGCCTAATGCCATCAGTTCATGAAAAAAACAACAACATAAATCTTGTTGAACAATTGCATCTTAAGCCTGGACTGATGCCATCAGGGAAGAAAACTCCACTGATGGTAGTCAGCTGACCTCACTCTTTGAGGAGATAACGTTGCTGAACCTAGACATGGCCAACTGCAGCAAACCCAGATTTTAACACTGTCCCCACAGGATTGGACGGTAGGCACTAGGCATGATAGGTGCATCATTTCATCTGCCTCTCTTTTTATCCTGATGTGCCTATCACTATGGGTCTATATGAGTCCACTATGCTATGAGTCCAATTTTTATGCTCCCTAAAGCTTTTTTTAACGATTAGCCTCACTGATCAGTGGGTTTCTTAAGGCTTACACAGCTGTTTAGCCCCGATCACTTGAGTTCCCATTTCTTGTGTGGTCAGTGTAAAGTAAGAATAAATGTGTGTTCTGAGTTTGTCAGACCAAAGAAGAGAGTGTTATTAACCATCCAGCCAAATTTAAATGATTAAAAATATTGACAAGTTTGTGAAATTAGGTGTCAAAATCAGGTAAAAATGAATTCTCAGCTCCAGGACTGTGGAGGTGTGAGCTTTGAATGTGCGGAAGACACGGCCACTTGTGGAGGCAGTCAAGCAACCATTTTGAAGCAACTGAAACAGGTCAGATGAGTTCAGAAAATGACATGACTAACTTTGAAACACTGAGTGAGAGGAATTCATCTCTATCTCTCTGCTAGGGGTGCTCAGGATGGCCTCAGCGTGTCATCGAGCCACCCTTTTAAGGACTGAAAAAATCCTGGACTGAAAACTGGTGAAAAACTGTTTAAACCTCTAACTCCACATTTCAGTAATATATCGTTCAAACTCTTTTCACGTTTTTAGCAACTATTTTCCAACATATTTATTGTATTTTGAAAGAAATCTCAAAATTGCCTTTCCATGGACTTAATCTCTGACCATCATTCAAGAGTTTTTTCTGAACACATTTCTTCCTCGAAGTTCACCACTATCCTTCCAGGATTTAATAAAACGTTAGACAGTTCTTAACTTGATATTAGTAGTTTTACCAATCTCCTTAATTGCGTTCTTTGTATGATATAGGCCAATAATTTGACCGTTCTGAAACTTTATACACTCTAATCAATCACTCGCTCAGCTCTGCTGCTATCCGCTCCTTTTATAAAAACACAGTTATAACATTATAGATAGTTAACTTACGTTATCCACAGAAAAAAAGCTGATCCTAAGGTCAAAGATAGAGAGTGCTGTTATCCTACAAGAACTCTAAATAGTGCTAGTGTAACTACTTTTTAAAAGCCCAGGACCCCAGCTGAGGATGTACCTCCTGCAGGAGCTGCAGAAGTTCAACCTGCCAAAGACAATGACCTTGCACTTCCACACTGCCATCTTTGAGTTCATCTTCACCACCTACACCACCATCTGGTACACTGCTGCTACCAAGGACAAGGGGAGACTGCAGCGTGGCATTCACTTTGCTGAGAAGGTGATTAGCTGCAACTTTCCATCTCTTCAGGACCTGTACTCCTCCAAGATCCAGAAGCCTGCAGGAAAAATTGTGGCAGACTCTCCTCTCCTCCCCTCGGGCAGGACCAAATTCTCACACCAAAAAACAGTTTCTTCCTGTCTGCCACTGGCCTTATCAACGAAGCCCAGAGCCCCCCTCTGACAGTAACTTGTACCCTCCACCCCGTACACATTAAATGAACATAGGATCTACTAACCCTCTGCGTTACAACACATATCTTTCATTATATCTTTTGGACCCCCCTCTATTAAATACAATGTAATAAAACTGAGTTAACTTGAACTTAAGATCTTTTCAGTCAGTCAGTCCAACCAACAGTCCTACCCCAAGGTCACACCATTGCTCACCTTGGGCTTCTGATATTTTACATACCAAATCACTTTTGACAATTAAAGGAAAATTGAAATAACCAAGTTTTTAAATGTTACTTCTTAAACTCATATTGTACCATATTATCCATCCTTCCATGATCTATAACTGCGTCCTTTGTTATTTTACACTCCTCACCTTACATCATCAGTAACAGTTGGGCAGAAAATTATGAGAAATACTATATAATCATGTCAGTATGTCATCTATATGATCCCTTCCTTTTTAAGAATGAAGAATGCAGTAACACAGACATGTACAGAGGACAAATGATGTGAGTAGCTGATTAACAGAGGACAGCATTTATCCACTCTGACAAGTTTATGTTGGTAGAGCAGCAAGGCTCAACCTGAGCAGAAATACACATCAAAACAGCATACTGTGATCCCATTTCATTACACAAAAATTCTCAGCGTGTGCTGGAAGCTTGCGTGACACAGGAAACATGCACCCAGTGTGTCATAGAGCAATTATCATCTTGGTCATCTTCTGTTTTCCAACCAGCAGAGGAAGCAGAACTGAATCCAATTCACTCCTGGGAAGCCACAAGTTGTGTTTCATGATAGGAATAAACAAAGTCTATGGAGGCTAAAGTACGATGTGGAAGGGTGGAACCACACAGGATGATCTAATAGTCAGTGATGCAAATGCAACATAAGCATGCCCGCGATTCTTTCTAAGACGCTCAACAGAGGCAGGCTGAACCCGCTGGTACCATCTTAATAACTGGATTCACTTAGCCTATGACAAATCAGCAAATATCTTCTTCAAACGACGGGAATAAAGCGTGCTGATATTTACCTTAACGATGGACAGCCGTTCTCTGTCGTGCCGTGTCGGACTATGTCCTTTAAATTTGTGTCTGCCGTGTGGAGGCTACAGACACGAATGTGCCTGACTGACTGTGCTGCTGCATTCCCCTACGACAACGCGCGTGTGCGCACGCACAGACAAACACACGCGCGCGCGCGCACACACACACAGTAAGAAAGAACCGCGTTCATTTCATTCGGCTGATCCAACCGCAGCACCGAGCCTCCACATGCTGATTAGTAATCCAGAGAAGCGTCTGCTGGGCACAGCCCTGCTGTCTGGCTCCTTTGCGATTCAAATTCAGCAGTCCATTACACATTTTATGAAACTTGCCTGCATTTCTTGGATCCTGTTGCAACTTGCTCATGGTTACAGGACCCCGAACATCCTGGTGGTTTGGAATCAATAATCTGTGAGGCAATCCAGCTGTAAACTATCTCAACACATTCACAGGTGGCACAGGACCGGAAAAGGACGGAATGTCTTCACCAACTCGCCGGCTGACACAAATCTTGAGAACAATTCAATCCAGTCCAGGAGTCCAGGCCACCCACTCCGGAGTCACTATGCGGCCTCTCCAGACGGAACAACAGAGTCAAGTGAGCAGCAACTAATACCTCAGTTTCAGAGTACACCCTGTGTTTTTCAAAATAAAAGTATTCCCGGGGCCCCAACAACATGACAATAAGGAAGTGTCTCCATTCCTGAAGGAGGCTCACCTGCACCTGTTCTTTTTGAGGAGACTCAAGCAGGTCCATCGGTCTCAGGTCCACTCTTCTCGGTCATGGAGAGTGTTCTTACCTGCTGCATCACAGTATGGTATGCCAACTGTTCTGTGTTAGACCAGAAAGAACTGCACAGGATGGTAAAAACTGTCCAATGTTCACTGTTCATATTGTATAATCTTATCTGATCATATTCATATATATTCGTACTGTTATTTATATATCCCCATACATATATTACTCTGAACTTTATTGCTTCGGGTTAGATGTTAAACAGCTGTCTCACTACTTGCACTTTGTGCAATAAGAATCAAGTTGAATCTAATCTAGGTAGAGAGATAGAGAGACAGAGAGAGACACAAATGCACACTGTAATGGAGATATGGTAGCAATAATAACAGTAATATGTGTAGTGGACGTTGTGCAGGATCACAGCAGCAGCCACGATCCATGAGAACCTGCTGGACGAGAGAGCACAGAAACTCCGGGGAAGAAGTTTAGTTAGTAACATGCATTAATGAGACATGAATGTTTACAGATGGAGATAGTAGTTTGTTCCACAGAAGAGGGGCCTGATAGCTGAAAGCTCTGGCTCCCAATCTACTTTTGGACACTATAGGAACCACAAGGAACCCGCGTCCTGAGAGCGCAGTGTTCTAGAGGGGTAGTAAGGTAAATGGTAAATGGTAAACAACCCAGAGTTGAGACCAGGAAGCAGAGCTGCAGTCTTACACGCTTCTCTGCGCTTCCATTAGAGCAGTTACCCACCCAGTCCTTTAGTATAGAGACTGTGTCTGTCCCCCGTCCACCTACATTATTTAAAGATAAAACAAACAGAAGAGGAGTTCATCATAAAAACTTAATAAAAATTAAATCAACATCTCCAACAGTCCAAAATAAGAGAATTAAATGTGGACTATTGAATATCAGGTCTTTGTCATCTAAAGCTGTCTTAGTCAATGAATTAATATCTGACTATGATATTGACCTGTTCTGTCTCACTGAAACCTGGCTGCAGGAGGATGAATATGTTAGCTTAAATGAATCCACTCCTCCGAGTCATTATAATACTCATGTTCCTCGAAGTACTGGTCGAGGTGGTGGAGTTGGAGCCATATTTGACTCAAGTCTATTAATAAATCCTAAACCTAAACTAAATTATAATTCATTTGAAAGCCTTGTTCTTAGCCTCACTTACCCAACCTGGAAAACTTCGCAGCCAATTTTATTTGTTACAGTATATCGAGCTCCAGGTCCTTATTCTGAATTTTTATCTGAATTTGCAGAATTTGCATCAGGCTTGATCCTTAAAACAGATAAAGTAATTATTGTAGGTGATTTTAACATTCATGTGGACAACCACAATGATAGTCTTAGTACTGCTTTTATCTCTCTATTAGACTCAATTGGCTTTTGTCAAAGTGTAAATAAACCGACTCATTGTCTGAACCACACTCTTGATCTTGTTCTTTCATATGGCATTGAAATTGATAATATAATAGTCTTCCCACAGAATCCTCTTCTGTCTGACCATTTTTTAATAACCTTTGAGTTCATACTACCGGACTATAAGCCTTTGTGTAGAAGCTTCTACAGCAGATCTTTATCTGATAGTGCTGTAGCCAAATTTAAGGAAGTGATTCCTTCAGCATTGAATTCAATGCCATGTCTAACTGTAACAGAGGACTTGTCTGCTTCCTTTAGCCACTCACAAATAGACCATCTTGTTGATAGTATTACAGGCTCATTACGGACAACTCTAGACTCTATTGCACCTCTGAAAAAGAAGATAATTAAACAAAGAAGGCTAGCACCATGGTATAGCCAGCAGACTCGTAAATTAAAGCAAGAGGCACGTAAATCTGAACGCAAATGGCGTGCCACTAAACTGGAAGAATCTCATCTAGTCTGGCAAGATAATCTCAAAACATACAGGAAGGCTCTCCGTAATGCCAGAGCAGCCTATTACTCTTCTTTAATTGAGGAGAATAAGAACAACCCCAGGTTTCTCTTCAGCACTGTAGCCAGGCTAACAGAGAATCACAGCTCTACTGAACCATCTATTCCCTTAGGTCTAAGTAGCAATGACTTCATGAGCTTCTTTAATGATAAAATTATAACTATTAGAGACAAAATTCATCACCTCTTGCCCTCAACAGGCATTGATCTGCATTCTGATACAGCAAGTTTTGAAACAGCTGTAAAACCTGTTATGTATTTAGACTGTTTTTCTCCCATCGACCTTCATCAAATTACTTTAATCATTTCTGCAGCTAAGCCGTCAACCTGTCTCTTAGACTCCATCCCAACCAGGCTGCTCAAGGATGTTTTACCCGTAGCTAGTAATTCGTTATTGGATATGATTAATCTGTCTTTATTATCAGGATATGTACCACAGTCCTTTAAGGTAGCTGTAATTAAACCTCTTCTTAAAAAGCCCACTCTAGACCCAGAGGTCTTAGCCAACTACAGACCGATATCAAACCTTCCCTTTCTGTCTAAGATACTTGAGAAAGCTGTAGCTAATCAGCTGTGTGACTTTCTCCATAACAATAGTCTATTTGAGGATTTCCAGTCAGGATTTAGAGTGCATCATAGCACAGAGACCGCATTAGTCAAAGTTACAAATGACCTCCTAATGGCATCAGACAAAGGACTCATCTCTGTACTTGTCCTGTTAGATCTTAGTGCTGCATTTGACACCATTGACCATCAAATTCTTTTACAGAGACTGGAACATCAAATTGGCATCAAAGGGACCGCCCTAAGCTGGTTTAAATCGTATTTTTTTAGATCGATCTCAGTTTGTTCACGTCAATGATGAATCGTCCATGCAGACCAAAGTTTGTCATGGAGTCCCACAAGGTTCTGTACTTGGACCACTTCTATTTAGTTTATATATGCTTCCTTTAGGGAACATTATTAGGAATCACTCTATCAATTTTCATTGTTATGCTGACGACACCCAATTATATTTATCGATCAAGCCTGATGCAACCAATCAGTTAACTAAACTCCAAGCATGCCTTAAGGATATAAAAAGTTGGATGACCTACAATTTCTTGATGTTAAATTCAGACAAAACTGAAGTTCTTGTAATTGGACCCAAACACCTCAGAAACTCTCTTTCTAGAGACTTAGTTACTTTAGATGGGATCACCCTGGCCTCCAGCTCCACTGTAAAGAATCTTGGAGTTGTTTTTGATCAGGATTTGTCCTTTAAAGTCCACATAAAACAAATTTCGAGGACTGCATTCTTCCACTTACGTAACATCGCTAAAATCAGACGCATTGTCTCTCAAGCGGATGCAGAAAAACTAGTCCACGCATTTGTTACTTCAAGGCTGGACTATTGTAACTCTTTGTTATCAGGCTGCTCTAATAAGTCTCTTAGGACTTTGCAGTTAATTCAGAATGCTGCTGCACGTGTTCTGACAGGAACCAAGATCAGAGATCACATCTCTCCCATTTTGGCTTCCTTACATTGGCTGCCTATTAAATCTAGAATAGAATTTAAAATTATTCTCCTTACTTACAAAGCTCTTCATGGTCAGGCACCATCGTATCTAAAAGAGCTCATAATGCCTTACTACCCCTCTAGAACACTGCGCTCTCAGGATGCTGGGTTCCTTGTGGTTCCTATAGTTTCCAAAAGTAGATTGGGAGCCAGAGCATTCAGCTATCAGGCCCCTCTTCTGTGGAACAAACTACCATTCTGGGTTCGGGAGGCAGACACGGTCAACACTTTTAAGAGTAGACTTAAGACTTTCCTTTTTGATAAAGCCTATAGTTAGGGCTGGCTCAGGTCATCCCTTAGTTATGCTGCCATAGGATTAGACTGCCGGGGGACCCCGCCTAGGGTTATGCCTAGCCAGGCACGGTATTGGTTGAAGATGCACACATCTCCCTTACCGAAAACTCTCTCTCTCTCTCTCTCTCCCTCTCTATCCCTCCCCCTCCCTCTCTCTCTCTCTCTATCTCTCTCTCTCTCCCTCTCTATCTCTTTCTCTCTCTATCTCTCTCCATCTGTGGACATGTCTCATTAATGCATGTTACTAACCAAACTTCCCCGGAGTTTCTGTGCTCTGTCGTCCAGCAGGTTCTCGTGGATTGTGGCTGCTGCTGTGGTCCTGCACGACGCCCACTACATATATTATTACTACCATATGTATCTGTTACTGTAATCATTTTTATCATTCATTGTAATTCATTGTCATTTTATCAGTCATTGTACAATTTGTTTGTGTTGAATTGTCCTGTACACGTGACATCCATTGCACGTCTGTCCGTCCTGGGAGAGGGATCCCTCCTCTGTGGCTCTTCCTGAGGTTTCTTCCACCTTTTTTCCCTGTTAAAAGGGTTTTTGTGGGCAAGTTTTTCCTCACTCGAACCGAGGGTCTAAGGACAGAGGGTGTCACTCCCTGTACAGATTGTGAAGCCCTCTGAGGCAAATGTATTTTGTGACTTTGGGCTATACAAATAAAATTGATTTGATTTGATTTGATTTAAATGGACTGTACTTATATAGCGCCTTTCTAGTCTTCCGACCACTCAAAGCGCTCTACACTACATATCTCATTCACCCCATTCCCAAACATTCATACACTGATGGCATTGGCTACCATGCAAGGTGCCAACTGCTCATCAGTTTCTGGATCTAGTTTCTGGATCTAACCATTCATACACATTCACACACCGATGGCACAGCCTTCGGGAGCAATTTGGGGTTCAGTGTCTTGCCCAAGGACACTTCGACATGCAGACCGCAGGAGCCGGGGATCGAACCGCCGATCATCTGATTGATGGACGACCCGCTCTGCCTGTGAGCCCCACGCCCCAAGGTACTATGAGCTCTTTTAGATATGATGGTGCCTGACCATGAAGAGCTTTGTAAGTAAGGAGAAGAATTTTAAAATCTATTCTAGATTTAATAGGTAGCCAATGCAAGGAAGCTAAAATGGGAGAGATGAGAGATGGGAGAATTAGCTGCAAAGTCCTAAGAGACTTATTGGAGCAGCCTGATAACAGTCAGGGTTACAATACAAAGAGTTACAATAGTCCAGCCTAGAAGTAACAAATGTGTGGACTAGTATTTCTGCATCCACTTGAGACTTGGCTTGGCGATGTTACGTAAGTGGAAGAAAACAGTCCTCGAAATTTGTTTTATGTAGACGTTAAAGGACAAATCCTGATCAAAAACAACTCAAGATTCTTTACAGTGGAGCTGGAGGCCAGGGTGATCCCGTCTAAAGTAACTATATACACACTAAAAAGACTCACATTTTTGGATTATTTTGATTTTCCATATTCTTATTTGTGGTTTTCCTCAAGGATATTAAAACCCCAATATTCCCAGATAGAATCTAAAGGAATACAGGTTTTAGAGTTGTATTTTGCTAATCTTACTTTTAATTATTTTATATTCAGCTTCCATTTCAGGGGAAACTTTTTACTTTGAAACATGTATTTGACAGCTTTAGTATTTTCTGGTCTGGTTCATGAACTTCTATCATTCATAGTTCAATATATTAGCTGTCATTTGAGAGGTGGAACCAGATGCCATTCTCAAATTATCAGAGTGCATAATCTCAACAAATCATCAATTATAGTTTTACAGACAGGGCCTGTTTTTCGCTCACTTAAGCCTAAAATGAAGGCAAATAACTCAGGTTGGGTTTTGGAGGTATTCCCATAGAGGTCTCCATAGATTCAGGAATTTGTACAAAATAGCAGTCTTTAACACAGCCCCAAATTTGTTTCATTTTTATTTAACTGGTCGCTAAAAGGCATTAGACTATTTATCTACACTATCTATTAGACTATTTAAGAGTTTTGCTTTCTCCTCTGAATGTAGATTCAGTATTCAGTAGTAGTGTGGCACCATAACACACTTTAGAACTTTTCTAAAGAATTGAAGTAATGTTTGGTGCCCATCATCAAACAAAACAGTTAGTGTACTTCATATTAAGTTTAAGTACATTTTGTTTAAAATATATCTGTGCATATAACATATTTAATTTCAAATGCAGCACTTTAATTTTTTTTTTAATGTAATATAGCTGTGACTCAATCTGATTTAAATCAAACCTGAATCAATCTAAGTTCAATGTCTATTCACTTTATATTTCAGTGACAGTAAACAATAATAAAGGATAACCGAAATATACATCTGAACTTTTTCCTTTTGGGTAATGGCGTGGAGTCCCAGGCACTCTTAACTGAGGCCCCAGTATGCTATAGTGTGTGTTTACAATCTTTAAGCAATTAATTGTACAGAGCAAAATCAGTCATGTGTTGCTGGAGGGCCCGTATTGCTTCAGGTGCTAGTGACACACGACACACTACTATGACACATAGTGACAGGTCCATGAGTTTGAAGGCTTCACAGAGGCCAGAACACTATACAGCAGTTGGATGTAATATGCTGTTGCAATGAGAAGTTTGTGTTTGATTCGTTTTTTTTGTTTTTTTTAAATTAGAAATTAAGTTGATCAACTTTTTGCTTGAGACATACTGAATTTTTTATAGATTCAGTATATATGAAACAATTGGAATTTCTTGTGTTTCTACTTTGAAACAATGAGAGGCAGATCAACAGTCCTGCTGTCATTGCCTCCTCTTGAATGCATCCTTGATCTTGAATTATTATATCTTATTATAAACTGCCTTACAGTTTGGATCAGAGTCTTCTCAAAGACATTCAAAAAAGTAAAAGGAAAGGGAATGTAACACATTCCAGGACACTGTACTTAGCTAGAGGCTAACACCACCAAATCTGGATCATCATGTAGTTTTGATCTGCAGTGATGTTGTAACCACTTGGTATCACTGTTATGAGAGTTGACTATGTGGCCAGCATGAGAATTGCTGCTTTAAGATTTGTTGTCACAACAGCTCAAGATATACTTTAAGCCAAGAAGCAAAAAAGGCAGGTTTGCTTAAATTAATAATAATCAAAAAGGTTAACTATTCTGTAAATGAGCCTGGAAACAAAAAAACGTGGCCTCCCTGATTTTCTATTAGGATTACCACTGCTTAGCTATTATATTCTATCCAGTGAAAACTTCCAAATATTTCATGTAATAAATTTGGATATATGGAATTGTTGGGTCTCTGTAAATAATATAAAGAGTACAGTCTAGACCTGCTCTGTATGAAAAGTGTCATGAGATTTGGCACTGTATAAATAAAATTGAATTGAATTATTACAAAATTAGCTACTTGAAACCTTGTTCAAAAATTCTGCCTCACTCAAAAGGGACATCGACCTACAGCTATAATCATACAATTTCTACATACATTTAATAACATATAATGTATATTTTATCTATAGCCAGGGATGTCCATTTATCTGCTTAACACTTTTGGTTTATTTGAGATTGGTGTACTTTTTCAGATTTGATTGTTGATGATACATTTTGTTCAGACTTCTTGCTTTAACATGTTATTCTTTCATTCAGTGCATTGTGTAGATCCATAAATAAATCAAAATACTGGATGTTGTAACTCAGAATTGTATGTATAGTACATTGTTTAAAAAAAAAAGACACTTTATACACTTGAATAGGATCCATGACCATGACTCATTTCATTTTTATGTCCTTACAAAAATAATCCAGACTGTCAAAATGTCATCAAACAACTGCAAATGAAATACCCCTGGGAGATAAAGTCAAAAGAAGAAAATGTGTTCCCTTTCAGCAGTAGATGGGCTCTGGCAGGCTGGATGTCATAAAGTCCTGTTCTGTAGAGAGCTCTGCTGGCTGCCAGTGGCACTCAATCAGAGCATCATATAGTTCCTCACTGAGCTCCATGAACTTCCTATTGGCCTCCACCACATCCAGCTCCAGACTGGGATCTGCTGAAGAGGACAGTTGGTCATAAAGTACAGTAGACATAATAAGAAAAGTTATACCAGGGTCTCACACAATCACATAAAATACATTAATATATGTTAGTTTGTTTGTGTCATTGTGACTCAGTTAGACACATTAGTAAAGAATATGGTTGCAAAGGGGTGGAAAATTCCTGGTAAATTTGCAGAAACTTTTCATGGGAAGCTGAGATGGGCTTTTTGGAAATGTTCCAAATTGGAAACTTACTGTTAAACTGGTAATTTAAACAAAGTGTATCATATATAACATAAATCTAAACATTTTGTTTCATCACAAGCAGACATGCAAAATAAAACAATTTTAAAATTATTTCAACAGAATTATTTGTAAGTAGAACTTTATCACGTTTGCAAATGTGTGTCTTCAATAGTCTCTGTGTGCTCTGGGCTCTAAAGTGTGGTCCAGGTACAAAAATCACCTGTGCAGGTAGGGGGCGTGGCCTCAATAGCCCTGCAGTAAGCAGTGTGCTATGTGCATGTGATTGAGGAATAGCAGATATTCAAGTGTACCTGCATGATATCTGGTTGTTTTAGTCAAGATTATACTTAAATATATTTTCTCTAACTATATTAAATGTTTCCTGTTAAGGGCCAACCTTAAATTTTGTAAATTCACGGTTTATTTTATTTAATTCACATGGAAAGTTTCCAACATTAAAAATTCCCAGAATTTTGCAATCTTAGTACAGAACCCTTTAAAACACCAAAGTCACCACAATGCCGATAATGGTAACAAGAACGATCATGTGTTCTGTGGCAAAAAATTACTTTTGTTTTGGAGTTTGGTGACTTAAAAATAAAATAATAAATAGGATCTTACACTTTCAAAAAAAGGTCGATCTCTGTAGGACCCTATCCATAATGTTGTCAACTTATAATACAATCCAAGCAAAGTGGCACAGACCAACACATGTATTTGATAATTGCGGTCTCTGCGGTCATGTGCGGTCTCTTAGCAACAAATGGACGAGCTAACGCGGAGCCACGCAGAGTATGAATGCAGTCTAATGTGCTTCACAGAGACATGGCTGCACAGGGACACTACGGACCAGAATATCTCCGTCAATGGCTTCACACTGTCCGGGCCGACCGGGATTGAACCTGTCACATCACAACCAAAGAACAGCTCTATAGCCCGGATGTTGAACTGTTGACCTGCTAGCCGTTGGGACTCCGTCTATGCTATCTGCTGAGAGAGATCCCGCATGTCAGCATCTTTGTCCTGTCCATCTCTCCCTCTGCAAAACAATCTTCCTGCAGCACCATACACACCATCATTTTCCCCCCCTTCTGTAATCTGACACTAATATGGTCAATCACTTTTTGAAGTTGTTGCACATTATTTAACTGTAAATTTGATCTTTTATATACCTTTGATAAATAAATAGATAGATAGATAGATAGATAGATAGATAGATAGATAGATAGATATTTTTTGTTCTTAATAGATGGTTACTTGTTTACATATGTTGTTTTTGTTTGTATGTATACTGGAGTATAAAAATAATTTCCCCCTGGGATTATTAAAGTATTTCTGATTGCACCATAAACAGTCTAAAGAAATCACCTTGGAACTCGAGATTTCAAAGTAATGATGGACTAAAATCAAAAATCAATAATGAAAACATTTACATTTACAGTCCCCAATCCAAATACTGACCTTCAAGTTCACTATCCTGAATAGTTTCACTTTCACTTTCCTACAAAGAAAAACATGTTAGAATGATTTACGTCTTTAAACAAAAACTAACTGATGGGTGTCAACATGTGAAAACTGGCTGTCCACAGAGAGAGCGTACCAGCGGTGGGGGATACTGCGTGTAATCATACTGCTGATAGTTGTAGCCATAACCTCCTCCAGTCTGGTCATAGCCCCAGGATGGATAATATCCAGGATAGGCCTGCTGCTGGTAGTGGTTGTACTGGTCATAGTTGTTTCTATATCCTGAGCTGGACTGCCATGTTCTGTGCTCTGACGGCTGCTGCGGCTGCTGCTGCCTGTTCCTTAAACTCAAGAGGGAGGAAGAGACACACACACACAACTGCTCAACTGCACCAATCATTTAGCTTTGCTTCAGACGCAAATACATCAGCTTGCAGAGAACAGGAAAAAAAAATTTAAGAACTCACTTGTTAGCAGCCAAACTGAGTCTCAGAGGTTTACCACCCAGTCCAACAGCACCCTGACACTCCTCTAACGCTCGCTTCTGTAGTCGCTCATCTGGGAACTGAACAAAGCCACAGCCCCTACAAGGCAATAGTCAAATTACTGGGATGGGGGACCTTGTGAGCTCCCCTAAAAGCAATGCATAGTATTTTGGCAGTACAGCCAGCCTGAACCCACCAATATATAACAAATTTTATTTAATTTGTAATATGTTGGTGGATATTATATTTTAACAAATATATATGGGCACAGTAGGTAGGTTTATGCAGTGATTCTCAACATGTTGACCATGGTATAAAAATTAGATGGATTTTCACACTTTGACATACTGGCATAATGTCACACTTGAGCTAACAGTGAGCTGACAATGGAATCACTCTCGTTTTGAAGCATGATTCATTGACTGAACTTATCTTATTTATTTACCCATTACTTTTTTTTTATTTTGACAAATTATCTTGAATAATAATTTCATGCACGCAGAGTTGTGCAGAATTTGACACTAAAAGCCTGTTTTCATGTACATCTGCGGAAGGACGAACATTTCTTTTAGCTCAACTTAGCAGACCAGTATCTAGGCGTCAGTAGCATGAAGCAGTGAAGATACTGACTGGCCAACTATCTTCCATCAAAGCGAAGGAGAAACTATGGTGGCCGCAAAGTTCATGAAAAATGCAAAAGGCCCTTACTGGTAACCTAACCAGTGTTTAATTTGTCTGTTTTGGGCTACCATTGAAACATAGTAGTTCAATCTGGAGCATGTGTAGATATAAAAGGTTCATTCTAAGGTAATAAAAACATAACTATTCTTATTCCCAGGTGATTATACACTAATGAAAACATATAAAAGATACGTGATGATTAATCCATTTCTTTCATATTCTTTAAATAGAGCCCCATACTCTGGACCTTCAAGTCAAAGAAAAACACAGTTCTACCAGCAGGTTTTTGTCACAGCCAGCCAGCCGTGGCAACCATGTGACTTGCGTGACTAGGATATTCCTAAAATCTGTATTTTTCCCCTATCAAGCAGGAATTATTAATCAGAAATAACTGAATACAGGCAGCAGAGAGAATGGTGAAGAGTTGCTAAGCTGATACTGTCATGGAAACAAACCTACTTGGAAGATATATTTACAACAAGGTAGGCCAACAACATATACTAATATCTGCCACACATCTTCTCCATATTGTATGGCGACATGTTAATACTCACTTGGAGTTGCCCATGCTGTCCAGCACCACTTTTCCACCACGACAGGAAGGGTAACGGTTGTAAAAGAACTCATAGAGCATTCCATCATCCACCTCTGGAGTCAGATCTCCCACAAACAGAGAATACATCTGACTACAACAGGAGGAAACAGAGGCCAGTGCAACCATGAATACAAATTATGTGTCAATGAAAGGAAGAACTAATGCCAATGAATGTCATTAGGTAGACATCTAAATGTCACCTTTGATATATTGCTTCTCCATTTAGACTCACCCACCGTCTTGCTTCCCAAAGGTGGCTCGGTTTAACTTGAATCTTGTGGGCTGTGGGAAAGACACATGTAAAATCGTACTAGGGCAGCAACTAACGATTATTTTGGTTGTCGACTAATCTATCAATTATTTTTCCAATAAGTCAATTAGTCATGATTACTTCTGCTGAAATAGAACAAAACAGAAAGATGCATCATTTCAGAATCTGAAGTCTGTGCATCATGTTTTTAAATCACACTAATATATAATACCAATTATAACAGCTTTTTTTTTAATTGATTAAATATCTTACAAATTTATTAATATACTCCAAATCACAGATTATTACTGGCATGAAGTGGAGGTTTACTATTCACTGATTTGTACTTATTTAATATCCACACATTAATTATTATTGATATTGTCTAGTGATGCACGATATGAAAAATTTTAACCGATACCAATAGTATCACTGTGGCGGCTGCATGGGGTGGGGTTGAGTAGGGAGAGCGTATTTTTTGTTGACCGCGTAATTTAACTGCAGACTGCAGAGTTTTTGAACATCTTGCATTGCCTTGCCTGGATTTGTCTGTTTTGTTAGGCTGGAAATAAATACGGACACAATCGAAAAATACAGAGATGGCTTTGTTGTTTGTGTAGCGAGTCAGCAGTACAATGCTCCCTCATAGCCTCTCAGTGACTTCGCTTTTCGTTTGGAGTCACTACATCTTTGTCAACAAAAAACTACACCCAAACGACATATGTGGACACACGGATCACGCCACATGGTGCATAATTGCAATGCCAGAAAACACACTCGCATCGCAGACTTCGGACCGGTAGGCCTGTGTCACTCGCATTCATTCATGCTGTGTATGTTGGATTGAACGCAGTTTGATTGACAGCACGTCTACTGGGGAGCGCTTGTTTTTGAAAGTCTGCTGAGACACGTTGTCCTGCTCGTTGAGAGTGATTATCTGTGGCGTTTTGGAATACTTATGCGAAATAAACGATCTGTGAAGAAAAAAATGAAATGAAGACTATGCTTGGGTGTATTGTTGATTCACTGCGCAAATCACTAAGTTGCTGAGCTTTAAAAGGCAGTATGAGTGAAATAAATGATTGAGTGGAAAACAATGGGTCTGAAGCAGTGGATGCTAAACGAAAGGTCAAACTTACTGCAAAAGCCTTGGCAAGTAAACTTGAAAGTCTGCAAAATGAACGTAAAATGCATGTGAATAAAATAAAACGCTTAATACCTGTGATAAAAGAGCTTATGAAACGAAATGAAAATGCACAAGAGTTGAAATCACAGTTGCATACTCTTATTCAGCTTCTTGACACTGCTGTTACAGATAATTTCCTGCTTCTCATGGCCAATACCAATACCGATAACAGTTAACTTCATATTTCAACCCTAAAGTCCCCCATACGGGGGACAGTGTAAGATGTATGCACAATACAGACGATTAGCATCTGCTAGGAAGCACCAATCCTATAAACATATAGCATACCAAAATGACGGGGAGAAACTCCGCTGAAAGCTCTACCAAGCATTGCTACTCAAACGAAACATAGTTCGATCCCCAAGCAAGTATCTGGGCATGTAACAAAAACACGAAAACAGCGCATGTCCACTTTAGTGCTTCTGCTAATTTCACCACTTAAACCAAACCACACAAACGTTCTGTGAAAGCAGAGACTGATTACAAAGATATGTGTCTCATCACTGTGCGATGAAAACTCTGCGAGCTAGCCCCCAAAGAGTAGCAAAACAATCCATAAAACGGCACAGTATGTCTTATCTTTGCTGTTTTGTGGTCAAACGTTCCATTCCAGCATGAAAAAAAGCTGCTAATGTCTCCTGCTATGTCTCTGCTTTAGTTTGAATCAGTCACGAAGGTCCTAGTTGTTTACATGAAGACAAAGGCGCTTTGAAAGTGAAGTGTGACCTCTTGGTGCGATATACAACCTTTGGGTTTACTTCATTCTAGATCGTCATTGGTGGGTCAAAGGTGAATGTGGGCGGTACTAATCGATTCTCCTGACTCTGACTGGTCTACAGGTGTCAATCATGAAATTCCACCAATCCCAACATCCACACCACACTGCGTTGTTCTAGCCTTAGCAGCACCGCTAGCTGCTACCGTGGCTGCTTCATATTCTTTTAAAACCGCTTGTTTCAAACATCGCATTGTATTAAAACTCAAAGTCTTCTTTCCTCCTCTCGGAATCCACGCTGAACAACTTTTGCAAACAGCAATGCTGTTGTTATCTTCTACCACTATGAAAAACGACCACACTGGTGAAGACATGACAGGGCCAGGCTCCGGTCCTGCCAATGGGGTGCTTTTGGAGCTAATCGGCCTGCAAACAATTTCCCCAATTTCATTTATTTATCAGATCTTGTTATCGGTTAAAAATGAACCCATCGGGTCGATAAAAAATTACATAATTTCTCCTCATATCGGCCGATATTTTAGCGGTCCGATAAATATCGTGCATCTCTAATATTGTCGTTGTTGGGCAGAAACCTCTTATTTTTCATAAATGATTGTACTGGCCACCCTTCAAGTCTGTGTACATAATTAACAAATGAAAGTATTCAAAGAGCGTCACCTGACCTATATATATCTCCACTGCACCTTTTGTCTGATGATACGGGAGAGCATGAGCTCATGACAACTGCAGTGCTTCACATTTTGTATTTTAATAAATCCCATTTTGGTTGCACATTAGTGAATGAATGTGTGTTTGATGTGTTTGTAGGTTGGTCAGCCAATATAAAAGACATGTATATTTATGACCAGATGTGACCGATCACTTGTATTTTATTTTAGTTGAAAATAAACGTTTGTGTTTGACGTGCGCCTGCATCGCTGTAGTGGTGATGATATGACAGCTCAGCTTGACAGAGTTTACTTTTGACCTTCTTCTTTTTCTATAGTATTGTGCCTGTCTTCCCATAGTACATTTCCTGTAGTGTGTTTGTAGCTTGTAGCGGTGCTAATGACATTTGCTCCGGCTAAAAACCTTTAAAATAAAAAAACATAGTCTCTATCAACTTAGATAGTAAAAGAAAATAATAAAACAATTTTAAAAAACAAATTAATCAATGCTCATCATACCGGATTGGCTCCTGGTAAGGCTTTTCCGTTGATTTTGCGAAGACATCTCTCAGCTGTGGCCTCATCTGTCATCTCCACAAAACAGTAACCCAGGGCTCCCCTGAAGGAAAACACACTGTTTTAAAAAAAAAAAAAAAAAAAAAAAAAAAAAAAAAAAAGAACTGCTTGTGAATTTAGTTCTTACCCTGTCATTTTGTTGCGTATGATCCGCACATTAATCACTTGCTCGCCCATGGTAGAAAAGGCTCTGGTGATAAACTTCTCATCCATGTAGGTCTCCAGCTACAGAGCAAACAGAAACATAAGAGCTCAGGATTCGTAAATTCAATCATCAAGGCTGAAGCTGGCTCACATTCACACTGATTTGCTTAAGTGAGTTAAGTTAAATGAGATGTTTCACTATAATTAGACCACTGAAACTTCTGAAACAGGTGTGAGACAGGACAGCCTTAACACTGAAATCAAATAAGTGGAACCTTTATTCTGTGTGTGTAAAAAACAAACATGAGAATAATCACATAACAATTGGAATAAACATAATAAAAGTTTTCAGAAATCTTAAGAGGGGGTTAGTCTTGTATTGTCCTGATAATTCTGGCTAGAGAAATATGTAAATGAGCCTTTTAGCTGTTTCCACAAATACACTAAATGTTACATTTAGTTATTTAGCTGACGCTTTTATCCAAATCGACTTTCAGAGAAGGGAACAATCAAGGTGCAGTGTGATAATTAGTTAGTGCAGTACGGTGACAATTCTTAAAGTAGATTAGATTTAGCATGTGCAGGTATTGGTAGTGCTAGGAGAGCAACGGTCTGCGCTCCTCCAATGTTTCTCCAGTTTGAAAGGAAACTGGTGATTTGGTCCAGCTTTGACAAATACAGGCACAGTGGCTTAATGTTGATCTAGTTAGGTGTGTCTGTTGTCCTGAATGAAACGTTTCTCTTTGGACCGGTTCCATTTTCGGGTAGATGACCTAATTTAATCCACCGCAGTGTTTACCAGGCTGCAGCAGCAGGCTATGTTTGAGTGGACTTCTCTGTGTTGCATTCATTGTGTACCAAATTAGCAAAAATGTGTCAGTGTTTCAGCTACTCAATTAAAAGTGTTATTTAACAGACAGGCTCATATTAAAATTCTGCTTTTCGGAACTTTTTAGTTCTATTACATTCATACAACTCCGAGCTCGTGCTAAGGCGGCTAACATGCTTCTCAAACTAAATGATTTAATGCAGTAAAAAAGTTCAAAATTAAAAACTCACGTTGCCCATCCATAGCGTGCTCATGTTGTCGTAGTGGAGTTGAATATTCCGACGTGAACTCAAAGAAGTTGTAAATTCAGCTCAACCTTCCAAGATGCACACGCTAACCAGCAAAGCAGTTATGGAGGAAAGTACGCCGCCAACATTACGACTTTACGTCACTCAGTACGACAACAGTGCGTCATTGCGTCAGCAGCTTTGCCTGTCGTTGCAAAGTATGGGTACGGTCGAATAGTCAAAAAATAGCTTCTAAGTCCTTTCCTAACCACTGAGAAGGAGAATTCATAAGGAGTTAGGAGAAGACAACCGCGGTGTTCAGAGAATCTGACTGCACTAAAACTAGACTACGGCATTATGCGACGGCGGATGTTGATGACCTATTCTGTGGTAAAACTACAAAGTTCAGAAGATGGACTACAGAAAACTCTGCTTTGAAAACTATGAACCGGGAGCGTTACAGTCGGCGTTGGAACCTGCGGCTTCACGGCTTGACAGAAACTAGGGAGGAGGATGTGCGGGCACGAGCGGTCAGCGTATACCAGGCGGTTCTACCGGAGGACAAGGAGAAGCTTGCCGATACCATAGATGTTGCGCACCGAGTGGGAAATCTCTCACGAAGATGCACTGCGGTCACGCCAGCCGTCTCTCGTTTTCGCGTGGTCACGCCAGCCGCTCCAATATTTTCAAGTGCGCCCTTATTGCCGACTTTATGGCAAATACTTTGAG
This sequence comes from Larimichthys polyactis, assembly GCA_018985215.1. Lineage (NCBI taxonomy): Eukaryota > Metazoa > Chordata > Actinopteri > Sciaenidae > Larimichthys > Larimichthys polyactis. The sequence goes on along the minus strand of JAFMOB010000204.1, from coordinate 24,656 downwards.
AAAACTGGGAAAGTCAGCGCTAGCTTACTGCAACGTATGGACACTTCCGGTTTTCAAAATAAGACGTGGTGTTAAATGTATTAAACGTTTATTTATAAAATATGAAGAATGGTTAAAATTGGATTTTAAAAAAGTGTGTCTCATAAAACAAGTATGATCCTGCACTGCTTCAATGCTCGTATGTACATTATGAAATATATTAAAAATTCATAAAAAAAATATGACAAGTGTTAACATTCCATAATAATTTTGAGTCAATAGGTCACATGACCTGGGAGCTATTGAGCTTTAAAGCTCATATTTATATTATGAAATATATAAAAAATTCATTAAAAAAATATGACTTCTATAAAAAGAGGACCAATATTATGCAAAATTCGGCTGCATAATATTTAGGGGGCAGGACAAAAGCGCTCTTTAGCGCCCCCTTGAACTTTTCTTTGAAGCATCCCCGCCACAGTTTTGGACACAGAGTTATGAAACCTCAGCCGAATTGTAGAACCAGGAACAATGAAAATCACAATTTTCCTGTTTCGGGCTGGTTGAGAAGGGGTCATGTTAGAACGAACTCCTCCTAGGGATTTTATCCAATTGACTTCAAACTTAGTAAGTGTGTTCATATAGACTTCCTGAGTAAAAGTTATCAACATTATGAATTTTGGGAAAACTGTGTGGACGTGGCGATCCATAAAAAGATTCAAAAAACAAATCGTCTGGAAGCACCTTCTCAGAGCTGTCTGAAACTTCTTGTGGTTATTAAGACCGGTATTATGCACATTTCGACATGCGCACATGTGCGAGGGCCCGACCATTGCTGCTTGCAGCTTTAATTAATGTTTTTGTTTCAATAAAAGGTATAATGTTACGTAATAACATTAAGAGGAAAGCATTGTTGTTTTTTTTGGCAAAACAATTCAAATCAGATAATTTTCTCTCACACTACTGTGGACAATATAAACTTCTGGAGATCGGGTAACACTATATGGCTCTCCCATGGAACAGAGTGTTCAGCTGGGGTAGCCACTTTAAATGACAATGGAAATGTTATGATGACAGAATGTGATCCAAATGGTCACTTCATCTGCCAAGCTATTAAACATAATGATTTAATTTATATTATCTCCAATGTTTATGGTTACAACTCAAGAAAAGAAAATGAAACTGATGCTGGCTATTGATCACATTCTTTCAAGTTGGCTGACTAGATTCCCAAATGCATTTTTAATGTTGGGTAGGGATTTCAACAATATTTTGGATGGCTCTGTAGAAAAAATACCACCTTAACAAAAATATTGCTGACCCATGTCTAATTGACTTCATAGAAAGGTTTGATATATGGAAGCACCCTAATAGTAGACTATACTATACTATACTATACTAGACTATACACCTGGAGTAATAAATCTGGCTCTAGAAAGTCTCGTTTAGACTATTGGCTTATTTCTGACAGTTTAGACAAGAATAATATTGGTGTTTGCATCTGCCCACCGCCTTTAACTGATCATAAAGCTATATGCATCTCTATTAACGTCTCGAATTCTAGTTACTGGAAATTTAACTGCTCTATACTACAAAATAATGAAATAAAAAAAGGATTAGGAAAATTATCTAATTTTACTGGTCCAAAGCAAACAATGAAAACTATTTTGGGACTAATTGGGAACTCCTATGAGATAGGAACATTTTAAGAAAGAGTGGTTCTCAACCTGTCAAAGCGAGGAAAGTAGAAGAATGGAAGACTGTCTCAAGTATAACTAACTTATCCAGCAAAGACCCTGACTCCTTAACAGAGAAAGAAAAAGAAGAACTAGCTTCCTTGCAGATCAAACTTGATGAATTATATCACCAAAAAGCTTAGGGTGACTTTATCAGGTCTCGCTCTAAATGGTTAGAAGAAGGGGAACAAAACACTCATTACTTCTTTAATCTTGAAAAACATCACTCCACCAACAATAACATTAGCAAGTTAAATATTAATGGAGCTGTTACTGAAGACCATCATAAACTAGCAGACTTTTGTTCTAATTTTTATAAAGACCTGTATGGTTCTAAATTTTGCCAAACTGCAGCATTTTTTTAATGTTAATAATAATAATAATAATAATACATTGGATTTATATAGCGCTTTTCAAGAACTCAAAGACGCTGTACACAGTAAGGAAAAATAAATAAATAAAAATAAATAAAATAAAATGAAAATAGCATGGGGTGGTGAAGGGGAGTCAAGGGCTGGGGTGAGGGAGATTGAAGGCTTGAGAAAAGAGAAAAGTTTTCAGTCTGGTTTTGAAGATTGAGAGTGAGGGTGAGTTACGGACAGAGGGGGGGAGGGAGTTCCAAAGACGGGGTGCGGCACGTGAAAAGGCCCTGTCGCCGTAACCCTTCAGTTTAGAGGACGGTTGAGTGAGTGAAAGTGTGGCAGAGGATCGGAGGACTCGGGGGGGACAGTGGGGGGTAAGAAGGTCGGATAGGTAGGGGGGTGCCAGGTTGTGGAGTGTTTTGTAGGTGAGGAGGAGTATTTTGTAATTGATCCGGTATTTGATGGGGAGCCAGTGGAGAGAGCGGAGGACAGGAGTGATGTGTTCTCGCATCCGAGTGTGGGTTAGCAGGCGGGCAGCGGAGTTCTGAACCATTTGAAGTTTATGGAGGAGGCGAGTGGGGATGCCGATTAAAAGGGAGTTACAGTAGTCCAGACGGGAGGAGATGAATGCATGGATGAGAGATTCAGCAGCAGATGGGGAGAGGCAGTGTTTGATTTTAGCTATGTTGCGGAGGTGGAAGTAAGAGGTCTTGACGGTGGCGTGGACATGTTGGGCTAGGGAGAGGGTGGGGTCGAGGGTGATGCCATGTTATCATGCTAATGGTTTTTGCTAGCGCATCACCGTTAACATGCTAATGTTAACATGTTAATGCTAACATGCTAATGCTAAAATGCTAATGCTAACATGCTAATGTTAACATGTTAATGTTAACTGCTAGCGCTTCCGTGTAAAATGCTAATGCTAACATGCTAATGTTAACTGCTAGCGCTTCAGCGTTAACATGCTAATGCTTACATGCTAATGCTAACATAGTAATGCTAACATATATGGCTAACATATAACATATGAGATTTTATTATTTTATTTTTGGCCACCCGGCCGAGCCGGTCGTTTCAATACCCGTTTTGTGTATGTGCGACAAAAACTCTGGGAGGAGTAGCGTGACAAAAAAAGGGCGGAATAATAATAATAATAATAATAAGCGCAGTGGATAACATATGGTGTGCGCTTTCAGGCACACTCAACTAGAAAAATTTCAAAAGAAATTTTGAGTGTGCCTGACTCTGGCCCCGTCGTCCCCATGCATTATTACTGACACTGCTCAGCAAATTCAGTACTAGAAAAGAAATTTTGAGAGTGACGAGTGGGCTGTTGCTGGGGGTCTGTATTCAAAAAGCACACCTCAAACAGTCATTTTTAACATGTTTATTTAGACACAGGAGCAGCTAGCGCTAACGTGCTAGCAATTAACATTAGCATTTTCATGTTAACAATAGCATGTTATCATTAGCATGTTAACGCTGATGAACTAGCAGTCAGCATTAGCATGTTAGCTTTAGCATGTTAACATTAGCATTTTAACATTAGCATGTTAGCATTAGCATGTTAACGATGATGGGCTAGCAGTTAACATTAGCATGTTAGCGTTCGCATGTTAGCATTTGCATGTTAGCGCTGATGGGCTAGCAGTTAACATTAGCATGTTATCATTAAGTATGTTAACATGCTGATGCGCTAACAGTTAGCATTGGCATGTAAGCATTAGCATGTTAACATTAGCATGTTAACGCTGATGGGCTAACAGTTAACATTAGCATGTTAGCGCTGATGGGCTAGCAGTTAACATTAGCATGTTAGCATTAACATGTTAGCGCTGATGCGATAACAGTTAGCATTGGCATTTTACCATTAGCATGTTAGCATTAGCATTTTGGCATTAGCATGTTAGCGCTGATGCGTTAACAGTTAGGATTGTCATGTTAGCATTAGCATTTTAGCATTAGCATGTTAACGCTGATGGGCTAAAAGTTAACATTAGCATGTAAGCATTACCATGTTAACATTAGCATGTTAGCGCTGATGGGCTAGCAGTTAACATTAGCATGTTAGCATTAACATGTTAGCGCTGATGTGATAACAGTTAGCATTGGAATGTTAGCATTAGCATGTTAGCATTAGCATTTTGGCATTAGCATGTTAACGCTGATGCGATAACAGTTAGCATTGGCATTTTAGCATTACTATGTTAACATTAACATGTTAGCATTAACATGTTAACATTAGCATGTTAACGCTGAAGCGCTAGCAGTTAACATCAGCATGTTAACATTAGCATTTTAGCATTAGCATGTTAGCATTAACATGTTAGCATTAACATGTTAACATTAGCATGTTAACATTAGCATGTTAACGCTGATGCGCTAGCAATTACCATTAGCATGATAACATTAACATGTTAACGCTGATGCACTAGCAATTAACATTACCATGTTGGCATTACCATGTTAACATTAGCATGTATTTAATTCCTAGTGGCTAATGGTAATTATCATTAGCATGTTAACGAGCTAGCTGCTCTGCTGTCTCTGTCTGCCATTTTAGACAGACAAGTTCAAATTAAGTGCCAAGAACTACTAAAATGGCTGCCGCTCGGCTTCTGGTGGCCCCTCCCCCCTCTCTTCCTTCAAGCAGCCTGAGGTTGCCAAGCAACCAGGACCAACTGTAATCAGGGGAGCAGTTTGAACCTGTTAGAATGTCAGTTAGAGACTGAGAGAAAATGCTGAGAACTCCTCTCGAAAAGGAAGGACTTCTGACCAAACCGTATTTCCAATCATTGAACCGGCTTAACCTAAGGCACGATGAGACCTTCCTGTCCGTTTTACATATTCGTTTTGTCTCGATAAATGAAGAAACGTGCCCTCAGGAGCAAGAGAGAGAAACGTTACTTCTGCCTTCCTTAAGAAAATTTCTCTCCTTTTTTAACATGGGAGTGAATGAGGCTGTGGAGGGGGGTACTCGATCAATTAGCCTGTATGGAGCCAAAACTATAAAAGAGACAGCTTCAACAGTGTTATCACTGCGATCACCTCGAATTTTCCTACATTTGAGGGGATAATCATGTCTGTAGCTGGGCATTTGAGGCCACGGTAGTCAAATACGTTTTATTTTTTCACTGTTTTTTCTTCCTGCTCCTCACTCTAGCTGATGATGTCATCCACTCTAGCACAAACATTCCGCCACTTACACACCCATTATAAACCCAGAAATTTGACTAAAAACCTGCTCAACTTTGAGCCTTGATAGTTTAAAAACGGTAAAAGCTGTCGATGAGTGTAGTGAATCCCTGAAGATAAGGGAAGCATACCTGCGTTTTAAAGTTCAAACGCAGTCTCTCGGTGAAAGTTTGCCAGAGCAGTTCATTGTTGAAAATGTCTGTTGAAATGTACTTTTTTTTTCGGGCCTCCCCATTCATTCCTTATGGGAAATTTTTCGCAATAAATTCGCAAAAAACATGCGAAACTCTTAGAAAAGTCATAGCAATCGATTCCCGGCCGAGCCGGTCGTTTCGATACCCATTTTGTGTATGTGCGACAAAAACTCTGGGAGGAGTAGCGTGACAAAAAAAGGGCGTAAGAATAATAATAACTAGAAAAAATTCTAAAAAAATTTGGAGTGTGTTCGCATTTTAGCATTAGCATGTTAGCATTAATATGTTAGTATTAGCATTTTAACATTGATGTGTTAGCAGTTATCATTAGCATGTTAGCATTAGCATTTTATCATTAGCATGTTAGCATTAGCATGTTAGCACTGATGTGCTAGCAGTTAGCATTAGCATGTTAGCACTGATGTGCTAGCAGTTAGCATTAGCATGTTAGCATTAGCATGTTAGCATCAGCATGTTAACGGTGATGCGCTAGCAGTTAGCATTAGCATGTTAACATTAGCATGTTAGCATTAGCATGTTAGCATTAATATGTTAGCATCAGCATGTTAACGGTGATGCGCTAGCAGTTAACATTAGAATGTTAGCATTAGCATGTTAGCATTAATATGTTAGCATTAGCATGTTACCGCTGATGTGCTAGCAGTTAGCATTAGCATGTTAGCATTAGCATGTTAGCATTAGCATGTTAGCATTAGCATGTTATCATCAGCATGTTAACGGTGATGCGCTAGCAGTTAGCATTAGAAAGCTCAGCCTGTATTGAAAGTAGATCAGCAGATTTTTATTGTTTGAACACGATGATGTCGATCTGTTTACTGAGCGTCTGTTCAGTGTCTGTGTGTGTGTGTGCGTGTGTCTGTGTGTGTGTCTGTCTGTGTTACTGTGTGTGTGTGTGTGTGTGCATGCTTGTGTCTGTAGAAATGTTCTAAATGAGTTGAATATAAAAAAATGTGTGTGTGTGTGTGCATGCTTGTGTCTGTAGAAATGTTCTAAATGAGATGAATCAAAAAAACATGTTGAATAAAAGTGTAATAGTACAAGATCCTGTTGAAATGTGTAGTTTGAATTAAGTCTGTAGTAAAGTAGAAGTCATTTAAATTGTAGGTCTGTATAAAGATTTGAAGTTTGTATAATGGATTTCAAATGGTAAAATATTTGTAGAAAAAGTTTAATAATTTGTAGAATATTAATAGTAGAATTGAATAAAATAATAGTACAAGATCTTGGTGAACTGTGTAGTTTAACTGAGGTCTGTATTAAAGGAGAAGTATTTTAAAGTGTAGAAGGATTGTAGAAAAAATTTGAAATTTGACTAAAAACCTGCTCAAATTTGAGCCTTGATAGTTTAAAAACGGTAAAAGATTTTGAAAAAAGTTAAATACGAGTTTAATAATTGAAGAATTTGTGTACAATTTGAAATTTGAATGAAGTCTGTAGTAGGAGTAGAACTTGTTGAAATTGTAGAATGTTTGTAGAAGTTTTGTAGAATGATTTGAAGTTTGTATAATGCATTTTAAATAGGAAAATATTTGCAGAAAAAGTTGAATAATTTGTAGAATATTAATAGTAGAATTGAGAAAAGTAATAGCAGCTGTGGCATGAATGAGCTGAATCTAGTGGTATAATTTTTATTTTTGTGGGACAAAATTTGTAGGAGTAGTAGCGGGACAAAAAACGTACGGAAGAAGAAAAATAACTAGAAAACTGCATTTCCTGCGGAAAGTGCGGTGTGGGTGCCCTCTGCTGCCGCCGGCCCCAGAGGCCCACCTGCTGACCTTTTTCTGCATGTCTTTTCCCTGTCTCTTTCACTCTCTCTCTCCCTCACATTCCTGTCGCTCTTCAGCTGTCTCTATACTATAAAGCTTGAAAAGGACATAAGGGATATATCTTAAAAATGTTGAAATTGGTTGAAAAGAGTAGAATAGTATGAAGTGATACAATGTTGTGTAACACTGTAGAAATTCAGATGAAAAGGTAGAATTGTAGAGAATAATAGTAATAGTACAAGATCTTGGTGAACTGTGTAGTTTGACTGAACTCTGTAGTAGAAGGAGAGGTAGTTTAAATTGTAGGTCTGTATAAAGATTTGAAGTTTGTATAATGGATTTGAAATGGTAAAATATTTGTAGAAAAAGTTGAATAATTTGTAGAATATTAATAGTAGAATTTAGTAAAATAATAGTACAAGATATTGGTGAACTGTGTAGTTTGACTTAACTCTGTAGTAGAAGGAGAGTTAGTTTAAAGTGTAGAAGGATTGTAGAGACTGTCCTGAGACTCACCTGTCCAGGTGTGCAGCTCAGCCTGTATTGATCGTAGATCAGCAGATTTTTATTGTTTGAACACGATGATGTCGATCTGTTTACTGAGCGTCTGTTCAGTGTCTCTGTGTGTGTGTGTGTGTGTGTGTGTGTCTGTCTGTGTGTCTGTGTGTGTGTGTGTGTGTGTGTGTGTGTGTGTGGTGTGTGTGTGTGTGTGCATGCTTGTGTCTGTAGAAATGTTCTAAATGAGTTGAATCTAAAAAAATGTTGAATAAAAGTGTAATAGTACAAGATCCTGTTGAAAAGTGTAGTTTAAATTAAGTCTGTAGTAAAGTACAAGTCATTTAAATTGTAGGTCTGTATAAAGATTTGAAAGTTTGTATAATGGATTTGAAATGGTATAATATTTGTAGAAAAGTTGAATAATTTGTAGAATATTAATAGTAGAATTTTGTAAAATAATAGTACAAGATCTTGGTAAACTGTGTAGTTTGACTGAACTCTGTAGTAGAAGGACAGGTAGTTTAAATTGTAGGTCTGTAGAAGGATTGTAAAAGGTTAGTGTAGAAGTAAAATGAGCTGAATGTCGTTATATAATTTTTATTTCTGTAATACAAAATTTGTGGAAGTAGGTGAGAGCTGTTAAGAAGAGTTTTAAGTCTTTTATTTTGAAGGAACTCTTAGTTTGAAGTGTGTGTTACTGTGTGTGTGTGTGTGTGTGTGTGTGTGTGTGTGTGTGTGTCTGCCATTTTACACAGACGAGTTCAAATTAAGTGCCAAGAACTACTAAAATGGCTGCCGCTCGGCTTCTGCTGGCCCCTCCCCCCTCTCTTCCTTCAAGCGGCCTGAGGTTGCCAAGCAACCAGGACCAACTGTAATCAGGGGAGAAGTTTGCACCTGTTAGAATGTCAGTTAGAGACTGAGAGAAAATGCTGAGACCTCCTCTCGAAAAGGAAGGACTTCTGACCAAAACCGTGTTTCCAATCATTGAACCGGCTTAACCTGAGGCACGATGAGACCTTCCTGTCCGTTTTACATATTTGTTTTGTGTCGATAAATGAAGAAATGTGCCCTCAGGAGCAAGAGAGAGAAACGTTACTTCTGCCTTTCTCCAGGAAATTTCTCCCCTTTTATAACATGGGAGTCTATGAGGCTGTTGGCGGGAGTAGTCGATCATAGAGCCCGTCAGGAGCCAAAACTATATGTCTGACAGCTTTGGCAGGCGAATGTGAGTGATACAACAAATTTTTGCTACGTTTCTATGTAGAAATCGTGTCTGTAGTGGGGCATTTGAGGCCACGGTAGTCAAATCCGTTTTTTTTTTTCACTGATTTTTCTCCCTGCTCCTCACTCTATCTGATGATGTCATCCACTCTAGCACAAACATTCCGCCACATACACACCCATTATAAACCCAGAAATTTGACTAAAAACCTGCTCAACTTTGAGCCTTGATAGTTTAAAAATGGTAAAAGATTTTGAAAAAAGTTAAATACGAGTTTAATAATTGAAGAATTTGTGTACAGTTTGAAATTTGAATGAAGTCTGTAGTAGTAGTAGAACTTGTTGAAATTGTAGAATGTTTGTAGAAGTTTTGTAGAATGATTTGAAGTTTGTATAATGCATTTTAAATAGGAAAATATTTGCAGAAAAAGTTGAATAATTTGTAGAATATTAATAGTAGAATTGAGAAAAGTAATAGCAGCTGTGGCATGAATGAGCTGAATCTAGTGGTATAATTTTTATTTTTGTGGGACAAAATTTGTAGGAGTAGTAGCGGGACAAAAAACGTACGGAAGAAGAAAAATAACTAGAAAAATTTCTAAAGAAATTTTGAGTGTGCCTGACTCTGGCCCCGTCGTCCCCATGCATTATTACTGACACTGCTCAGCAAATTCAGTATTAGCAGTTAGCATGTTAGCATTAGCATGTTAGGATTAGCATGTTAGCATTAGCATGTTAACGCTGGCATGTTAACACTGATACGCTAGCAGTTAGCATTAGCATGTTAGCATTAGCATGTTAGCATTAGCATGTTAGCATTAGCATGTTGGCATTAGCATGTTAGCATTAGCATGTTAACACTGATACGCTAGCAGTTAACATTATCATGTTAGCATTATCATGTTAGCATTAGCATGTTAGCATTAGCATGTTAGCATTAGCATGTTAACATTAGCATGTTAACACTGATACGCTAGCAGTTAGCATTAGCATGTTAGCATTAGCATGTTAGCATTAGCATGTTAGCATTAGCATGTTAACGGTGTGATGCGCTAGCAGTTAACATTAGCATGTTAACATTAGCATGTTAGCATTAGCATGTTAGCATTAGCATGTTAGCATTAGCATGATAACGCTGATGCGCTAGCAGTTAACATTAGCATGTTAGCATTAGCATGTTAGCATTAGCATTTTAGCATTAGCATGTTAGCATTAGCATGTTAACACTGATACGCTAGCAGTTAGCATTAGCATGTTAGCATTAGCATGTTAACGGTGATGCGCTAGCAGTTAGCATTAGCATGTTAGCATTAGCATGTTAGCATTAGCATGTTAGCATTAGCGTGTCAGCATTAGCATGATAACGCTGATGCGCTAGCAGTTAGCATTAGCATGTTAACATTAGCATGTTAGCATTAGCATGATAACGCTGATGTGCTAGCAGTTAGCATTAGCATGTTAGCATTAGCATGTTAGCATTAGCATGTTAGCATTAGCATGATAACGCTGATGTGCTAGCAGTTAGCATTAGCGTGTTAACATTAACATGTTAGTAATCAAGATGTATTTAATTCCTAGTGGCTAATGTTAATTAGCACAAATTTTAGCATTGGTTGCTAATGTTTGCAAATAGCATGTCTTTACAGCTTGCGCTAACGCTCTGCTGTCTCCGTCTGCCATTTTACACAGACAGGTTCAAATTAAGTGCCAAGAACTACTAAAATGGCCGCCGCTCAGGTTCTGCTGGCCCCTCCCCCCTCTCCTCCTAGGAATTAAATACATGTGTGCTTGTTCTGTGTGTGTGTGTGTGTGTGTCTGCCTGTCTGTCTATGTGTTTGTGTTTGTGAGAGATCCATGCTTGATGTTGCCAAGCAACCAGGGTGAGCTGCAGGTCAGAGTAATTAGTCACAGGTGCTGCATGCAGCCTCTGTCCCACTGAGATGCACAGTATATGTCTGAATGATCCCCCTCGAAGGTGGCCCAAAAAAAACCTATAATCAAACCAAAATCTGAAATGACCAGAAGAATGCTCGTCTTGTGTATAATGTCTGTGCCAAGTTTCAGGCGGAAATTGTATAAACTTTGGCCGTAGGACTTAGAGAAAGCACAATTGCTCCCTGCGTCTTCTAGAAAATTCTCGGCTCAAAATAACATGGGAGTATATGAGGCTGTTGGCGGGAGTAGTCGATCAATTAGGGCGTCAGGAGCCAAAACTATATGTCTGACAGCTTTGGCAGGCGAATATGAGTGATTAAAACAAATTTTCCTACGTTTCGATGTATGAATCGTGTCTGTAGCTGGGCATTTGAGGCCAGGGTAGTGAAATCCGTTTTATTTTTTCACTGATTGCTCTCTCCCCTCTCCACTCTAGCGATGACATCACGCACTCTAGCTCTGAAAATTTCTCGCAATACACACCAATTCATTTTTTGGCTTCGTTTTTCTGGATTTTTGGCAAAGCCGTTTGCCGAAACTCTTAGAAAAGTCTTAGCCATCGATTCCCGGCCGAGCCGGTCGTTTTGATGCCCGTTTTGTGTATGTGCGACAAAAACTCTGGGAGGAGTAGCGAACCGAAAAAAACGGAAGAAACGGAAGAGAATAATAATAACTAGAAAAATTTCTAAAGAAATTTTGAGTGTGCCTGACTCTGGCCCCGTCGTCCCCATGCATTATTACTGACACTGCTCAGCAAATTCAGTATTAGCAGTTAGCATGTTAACATTAGCATGTTAGCATTAGTGTTAGCATTAGCATGTTAAGCATTGGCATGTTAACACTGATACGCTAGCAGTTAGCATTAGCATGTTAGCATTAGCATTAGCATGTTGCATTAGCATTAGCATTAGTGTTAGCATTAGCATGTTGGCATTAGCATTTTAGCATTAGCATGTTAACATGATACGCTAGCAGTTAACATTAGCATGTTAGCATTAGCATTTAGCATTAGCATGTTAGCATTAGCATGTTAGCATTAGCTGTTAGCATTAGCATGTTAGCATTAGCATTTTAGCATTAGCATGTTAACATTGATACGCTAGCAGTTAACATTACATTAGCACTGTTAGCCATTAGCATGTTAGGCCTTAGCATGTGTTAGCATTAGCATAGTTAACGGTGATGCGCTAGCAGTTAGCATTAGCAGTTAACATTAGCATGTTAGCATTAGCATGTTAGCATTAGCGGTTACATTAGCATGATAACGCTGATGCGCTAGCAGTTAGCATTAGCGTGTTAACATTAACAGTTAGTAATCAAGATGTATTTAATTCCTAGTGGCTAATGTAATTAGCACAAATTTTAGCATTGGTCGCTAATGTTAGCAAATGTTTGCAAATAGCATGTCTTTACCAGCTTGCGCTAACGCTCTGCTGTCTCTGTCTGCCATTTTACACAGACAGGTTCAAATTAAGTGCCAAGAAACTACTAAAATGGCCGCCGCTAGGTTCTGCTGGCCCCTCCCCCCTCTCCTCCTAGGAATTAAATACATGTGTGCTTGTTCTGTGTGTGTGTGTGTCTGCCTGTCTGTCTATGTGTTTGTGTTTGTGAGAGATGCATGCTTGATGTTGCCAAGCAACCAGGGTGAGCTGCAGGTCAGAGTAATTAGTCACAGGTGCTGCATGCAGCCTCTGTCCCACTGAGATGCACAGTATATGTCTGAATGATCCCCCTCGAAGGTGGCCAAAAAAAACCTACAATCAAACCAAAATCTGAAATGACCAGAAGAATGCTCGTCTTGTGTATAATGTCTGTGCCAAGTTTCAGGCGGAAATTGTATAAACTTTGGCCGTAGGACTTAGAGAAAGCACAATTGCTCCCTGCGTCTTCTAGAAAATTCTCGGCTCAAAATAACATGGAAGTCTATGAGGCTGTGGAGGGAGGTACTCGATCAATTAGCCTGTATGGAGCCAAAACTATATAGGAGACAGCTTTAACAGTGTTATCACTGCGATCACCTCGAATTTTCCTACATTTAAGGGGATAATCGTGTCTGTAGTGGGGCATTTGCGGCCACAGTCGCAGTTTACAAATTTATTTTTCGACGACTTTTTCTCTCCCCCTCCACTCTAGCGATGACATCACGCACTCTAGGTCTGGAGAGTTCTACGCAATACACATCCATTCATTTTTTTGGCTTCGTTTTTCTGGATTTTGGCAAAACCGTTTGCCGAAACTCTTAGAAAAGACATAGCACACATGTCCCGGCCGAGCCGCTCGTTTCGATACCCGTTTTGTGTATGTGCGACAAAAACTCTGGGAGGAGTAGCGAACCAAAAAACGGGCGTAAGAATAATAATAATAAGAAGAATAAGCGCGGTGGATAACATATAGTGTGCGCTTTCAGGCACACTCAATAACTAGAAAAATTTCTAAAGAAATTTTGAGTGTGCCTGACTCTGGCCCCGTCGTCCCCATGCATTATTACTGACACTGCTCAGCAAATTCAGTATTAGCAGTTAGCATGTTAACATTAGCATGTTAGCATTAGCGTGTTAGCATTAACATGTTAGCATTAGCATGTTGGCATTAGCATGTTGGCATTAGTATGGTAACACTGATACGCTAGCAGTTAGCATTAGCATGCTAGCATTAGCATGTTAGCATTAACATTTTACCGGTGATGCGCTAGCAGTTAGCATTAGCATGTTAGCATTAGCGGTTAGCATTTTAGCATTAGCATGTTTGCATTAGCATGTCAGCATTAGCATGTTAGCATTAGCATGTTAACAGTGATACGCTAGCAGTTAACATTAGCATGTTAGCATTAGCATGTTAACATTAGCATGTTAACATTAGCATGTTTACGCTGATGCGCTAGCAGTTAACATTAGCATGTTAGCATTAGCATGTTAGCATTAGCATTTTTACGCTGATGCTCTAGCAGTTAACATTAGCATGTTAACATTAACATGTTAGCATTAGCATGTTAACGATGATGCGCTAGCAGTTAGCATTAGCATGTTAGCATTAGCATGTTAGCATTAGCATGTTAACATTACCATGTTAACGTTGATGCGCTAGCATTAGCATGTTAACATTAGCATGTTAGCATTAGCATGTTACCATTAGCATGTTTACGCTGATGCTCTAGCAGTTAACATTAGCATGTTAACATTAGCATGTTAGCATTAACATGTTAGCATTAGCATGTTAGCATTGGCATTTTAACGCTGAAGCGCTAGCAGTTAGCATTAGTATTTTAGCTGTCTGAGCTGTCTGTGTGTGTTTGTTCTGTCTGTGTGTGTGTGTGTGTGTGTGTGTGCTTGTTCTGTATGTGTGTGTGTGTGTGTGTGTGTGCGTCTGCCTGTCTGTCTGCCTGTGTGTGGTGTGTCTGTCTCTCTATCTATGTGTTTGTGTTTGTGAGAGACAAGGATAAAATGGCCGACATTAAAATGTAGTCTTGATAGTCTGATATCATACAGAGACTTCAAAAAAGTTAGTCAAAGGCATGCTTAATGTTGCCAAGCAACCAGGGTGAGCTGCAGGTCAGAGTAATTAGTCACAGGTGCTGCATGCAGCCTCTGTCCCCACTGAGATGCACAGTATATGTCTGAATGATCCCCCTCGAAGGTGGCCAAAAAAAACCTACAATCAAACCAAAATCTGAAATGACCAGAAGAATGCTCGTCTTGTGTATAATGTCTGTGCCAAGTTTCAGGCGGAAATTGTATAAACTTTGGCCGTAGGACTCAGAGAAAGCACAATTGCTCCCTGCGTCTTCTAGAAAATTCTCGGCTCAAAATAACATGGAAGTCTATGAGGCTGTGGAGGGAGGTACTCGATCAATCAGCCTGTATGGAGCCAAAACTATAAAGGAGACAGCTTCAACAGTGTTATCGCTGCGATCACCTCGAATTTTCCTACATTTGAGGGGATAATCATGTCTGTAGTGGGGCATTTGAGGCCACGAAGTCAAATCCGTTTTATTTTTTCACAGATTTTTCTCCCTGCTCCTCACTCTAGCTGATGATGTCATCCACTCTAGCACAAACATTCCGCCACATACACACCCATTATAAACCCAGAAATTTGACTAAAAACCTGCTCAACTTTGAGCCTTGATAGTTTAAAAACGGTAAAAGCTGTCGATGAGTGTCGTGAATCCCTGAAGATAAGGGAAGCATACCTCCGTTTTAAAGTTCAAATGCAGTCTCTCGGTTAAAGTATGCCAGAGCAGTTCATTGTTGAAAATGTCTGTTGAAATGTACTTTTTTTCAGGCCTCCCCAGTCATTCCTTATGGGAAATTTTTCGCAGTTTTTCCAGAATAAATTCGTGAAAAACACGCAAAACTCTTAGAAAAGACATAGCCATCGATTCCCGGCCGAGCCGGTCGTTTTGATACCTGTTTTGTGTATGTGCGACAAAAACTCTGGGAGGAGTAGCGAGCCAAAAAAAACACGGAAGAAACGGAAGAGGAATAATAAGCCCGAGAGATAACATATAGTGTGCGCTTTCAGGCACACTCAATAATAATAATAAGCCCGAGAGGTTTTAAAGAGTGTGCTCTTTCAGGCACACTCAATAAGCGCGGTGGATAACATATAGTGTGCGCTTTCAGGCACACTCAATAAGAATAAGCGCGGTGGATAACATATAGTGTGCGCTTTGCACGCACACTCAATAAGCGCGGTGGATAACATATAGTGTGCGCTTTCAGGCACACTCAATTAGGATTATACTGGGGTGCAGATTTCTTAACTCATACAGATAGTGTGTGTCTGTCCTGTTCTTTGTATGTCTCGTATACCTCCCTTAGTTGGCCTCTGATTTACTGAGGCTGGTAGGGAGGGACAATTATAAATTTGTGGTATAAGGACAGGAGAGACAGACTACGGGAGTACCATGTGGATGTAAAATAGAGTGCTCATTACTGAGCAGTAAACCAACTAAAGGAATGTCATGATGTTATCTGTATCAGAGGGGAGGTGTCAGAGACAGCCCATTTTTGAACAATGTATAAGAACCTATTGATATTGCTCCTCAGGGAGAATTTTCTCTGTAACTCTCTTGTGTGTTGCACTGTTAAACGCTCCTTCTTGTACAAGAATATTAAATTCAACTTAAACTTTGATATTTTGAATCCAGTCCTCTTTATTTAAGGGTTGTTCTTAAAAAATTGTCTTAGCAATGTGTACTACCCAGTATACTGCGCGTACACTCAGTAAATATGTGAATGCCCAGTATACTGTGCGTGCACTCAGTAAATAAGTGTACTGCCCAGTGTACTGCACATACACTCAGTAAATCTGTGTACTGCCCAGTATATCTCGTCCCACCCAGTCTCTAAGTCAGACCACGTTTGTCGTACATAATCCTCTATTCTGCACACTTCAGGGCGAGAGAGCTCCAAATCTGGGCTCCCGAGAGGCACCGGCGTGCCCGTCTCTGCTTTTTATGTGCGACAGATATGTGTGTCACAATAAGATATGTGTGTCACAATAAGTAATCATTTTGTGATAAATCAATCAAAAAATTCAACCATTAAAGACTCCTAGACATGTTTCAATGTGTAGCCTTTATAAAATACTTTTCTTTGAATAATAGGCTAATATAGACTATCGTTTTCACACCCAAAAAGTTGAATTATCTTGTTAAACTCCTTTTCCCTCATTAAAAAAGTCCAGAATTAAGAAATATGCAAATATATGACATCCCAAAAGTTTGAAACTCAAACATTCGAGTGTAGGAACAATAGGAAAAACTAAGTGACGTCCCCACAAACTGTCTAAAACCTGGACATAGTCTCGTGACGTCCCCACAGAATGTCTAAAACTTTGACATAGTCTCCGTGACGTCCCCACAGACTGTCTAAAACCTGGACATAGTCTCTGTGATCTCCCGACAGACCGTCTAAATCCTGGACGTAGTCTTTCTGACCGCAGACTGTTTAAAACCTGGACGTAGTCTCTGTGACATCCCCTAAATTGTTAAAAACCTGGACGTAGTTTCCGTGACATCGCCACAGGCTGTCTAAAACCTGGAAGTAGTCTCTTCTTAGACATTTTAGACAGGCTGTCTAAAATTCTGACATGGTCTCTGTGACTGCAGACTGTCTAAAACCTTTACGTAGTCTCCGTGACGTCCCCACAGACTGTCTAAAACCTGGAAGTAGTCTCTGTGACGTCCCCACAAACTGTCTAAAACCTGGACGTAGTCTCTGTGACGTCCCCATGGACTGTCTAAAACTTCGACGTAGTCTCTGTGACAGCAGACTATCTAAAACCTGGACGTAGTCTCTGTGCCTGCAGACTGTCTAAAACCTGTTCGTAGTCTACGTGGCCTCCCCACAGACCGTCTAAATCTTGGACGTAGTCTTTGTGACCGCAGACTGTTTAAAACCTGGACGTAGTCTCTGTGACATCCCCCAAATTGTTTAAAACCTGGACGTAGTCTCCGTGACATCCCCACAGACTGTCTAAAACCTGGACATAGTCTCTGTGACGTCCCCACAGACTGTCTAAAACCTGGACATAGTCTCGTGACGTCCCCACAGAATGTCTAAAACCTGGACATAGTCTCGTGACGTCCCCACAAACTGTCTAAAACCTGGATGTAGTCTCTGTGACGTCCCCACAAACTGTCTAAAACCGGGACATAGTCTCGTGACATCCCCACAGAATGTCTAAAACTTTAACATAGTCTCCGTGACGTCCCCACAGACTGTCTAAAACCTGGACATAGTCTCCGTGACGTCCCCACAGACTGTCTAAAACCTGGACGTAGTCTCTGTGACCGCAGACTGTTTAAAACCTGAATGTAGTCTCTGTGAGGTACCCACAGACTGTCTAAAACCTGGACATAGTCTCTGTGATGTCCCCACAGACTGTTTAAAACCTGGACGTAGTCTCTGTGACATCCCCTAAATTGTTAAAAACCTGGACGTAGTTTCCGTGACATCGCCACAGGCTGTCTAAAACCTGGAAGTAGTCTCTTCTTAGACATTTTAGACAGGCTGTCTAAAATTCTGACATGGTCTCTGTGACTGCAGACTGTCTAAAACCTTTACGTAGTCTCCGTGACGTCCCCACAGACTGTCTAAAACCTGGAAGTAGTCTCTGTGACGTCCCCACAAACTGTCTAAAACCTGGACGTAGTCTCTGTGACGTCCCCATGGACTGTCTAAAACTTTGACGTAGTCTCTGTGACCGCAGACTGTCTAAAACCTGGACGTAGTCTCTGTGCCTGCAGACTGTCTAAAACCTGTTCGTAGTCTACGTGGCCTCCCCACAGACCGTCTAAATCTTGGACGTAGTCTTTGTGACCGCAGACTGTTTAAAACCTGGACGTAGTCTCTGTGACATCCCCCAAATTGTTTAAAACCTGGACGTAGTCTCCGTGACATCCCCACAGACTGTCTAAAACCTGGACATAGTCTCTGTGACGTCCCCACAGACTGTCTAAAACCTGGACATAGTCTCGTGACGTCCCCACAGAATGTCTAAAACCTGGACATAGTCTCGTGACGTCCCCACAAACTGTCTAAAACCTGGATGTAGTCTCTGTGACGTCCCCACAAACTGTCTAAAACCGGGACATAGTCTCGTGACGTCCCCACAGAATGTCTAAAACTTTAACATAGTCTCCGTGACGTCCCCACAGACTGTCTAAAACCTGGACGTAGTCTCCGTGACGTCCCCACAGACTGTCTAAAACCTGGACGTAGTCTCTGTGACCGCAGACTGTTTAAAACCTGAATGTAGTCTCTGTGAGGTACCCACAGACTGTCTAAAACCTGGACATAGTCTCTGTGATGTCCCCACAGACTGTCTAAAACCTGGACGTAGTCTCTGTGACATCCTGACAAACTGTCTAAAACTTGGACGTAGTCTCTGTGACCGCAGACTGTCTAAAACCTGGACGTAGTCTCTGTGAAGTCCTGACAAACTGTCTTAAACCTGGATGTAGTCTCCGTGACGTCCCCACAGACTGTCTATAACCTGGACGTAGTCTCCGTGACGTCCCCAAAGTCTGTCTAAAACCTGGACGTAGTCTCTGTGACCGCAGACTGTTTAAAACCTTAGGTTTTAGACAGTCTGTGGGGACGTCACAGAGACTTTGTCCAGGTTTTAGACAGTCTGTGGGGACGTCACGGAGACTACATCCAGGTTTTAGACAGTTTGTCAGGACTTCACAGAGACTACGTCCAGGTTTTAGACAGTCTGTGGGGATGTCACAGAGACTACGTCCAGGTATTAGACAGTCTGTGGGGATGTCACAGAGACTACATCCAGGTTTTAGACAGTCTGCGGTCACAGAGACTACGTCCAAGTTTTAGACAGTTTGTCAGGATGTCACAGAGACTACGTCCAGGTTTTAGACAGTCTGTGGGGACATCACAGAGACTATGTCCAGGTTTTAGACAGTCTGTGGGGACCTCACAGAGACTACATCCAGGTTTTAAACAGTCTGCGGTCACAGAGACTACGTCCAGGTTGTAGACAGTCTGTGGGGACGTCACGGAGACTACGTCCAGGTTTTAGTCAGTCTGTGGGGACGTCACGGAGACTATGTTAAAGTTTTAGACATTCTGTGGGGACGTCACGAGACTATGTCCGGGTTTTAGACAGTTTGTGGGGACGTCACAGAGACTACATCCAGGTTTTAGACAGTTTGTGGGGACGTCACGGGACTATGTCCAGGTTTTAGACATTCTGTGGGGACGTCACGAGACTATGTCCAGGTTTTAGACAGTCTGTGGGGACGTCACAGAGACTATGTCCAGGTTTTAGACAGTCTGCGGTCACAGAGACTACGTCGAAGTTTTAGACAGTTCATGGGGACAACACAGAGACTACGTCCAGGTTTTAGACAGTTTGTGGGGACGTCACAGAGACTACTTCCAGGTTTTAGACAGTCTGTGGGGACGTCACAGAGACTAGTTCCAGGTTTTAGACAGTTTGTGGGGACGTCACAGAGACTACATCCAGGTTTTAAACAGTCTGCGGTCACAGAGACTACGTCCAGGTTTTAGACAGTCTGTGGGTACGTCACGGAGACTACGTCCAGGTTTTAGTCAATCTGTGGGGACGTCACGGAGACTATGTTAAAGTTTTAGACATTATGCGGGGACGTCACGAGACTATGTCCCGGTTTTAGACAGTTTGTGGGGACGTCACAGAGACTACATCCAGGTTTTAGACAGTTTGTGGGGACGTCACGAGACTATGTCCAGGTTTTAGACAGTTTGTCAGGACTTCAAAGAGACTACGTCCAGGTTTTAGACAGTCTGCGGTCACAGAAGACTACGTCCAAGTTTTAGACTGTTTGTCAGGATGTCACAGAGACTACGTCCAGGTTTTAGACAGTCTGTGGGGACCTCACAGAGACTACATCCAGGTTTTAAACAGTCTGAGGTCACAGAGACTACGTCCAGGTTGTAGACAGTCTGTGGGGACGTCACGGAGACTACGTCCAGGTTTTAGTCAGTCTGTGGGGACGTCATGAGACTATGTCCGGGTTTTAGACAGTTTCTGGGGACGTCACAGAGATTACATCCAGGTTTTAGACAGTTTGTGGGGACGTCACGAGACTATGTCCAGGTTTTAGACATTCTGTAGGGACGTCACAGAGACTATGTCCAGGTTTTAGACAGTCTGTGGGGACGTCACGGAGACTACGTCCAGGTTTTAGACAGTCTGCGCTCACAGAGACTACGTCGAAGTTTTAGACAGTCCATGGGGACAACACAGAGACTACTCCAGGTTTTAGACAGTTTGTGGGGACGTCACAGAGACTACTTCCAGGTTTTAGACAGTCTGTGGGGACGTCACAGAGACTACGTCCAGGTTTTAGACAGGTTGTGGGAACGTCATGGCGACTACGTCCAGGTTTTAGACAGTCTACAGTCACAGAGACCATGTCAAAATTTTAGACAGCCTGTCTAAAATGTCTAAGAAGAGACTACTTCCAGGTTTTAGACAGTCTGTGGGGATGTCACGGAGACTACTTCCAGGTTTTAAACAATTTGGGGGATGTCACAGAGACTACGTCCAGGTTTTAAACAGTCTGCGGTCAGAAAGACTACATCCAGGATTTAGACGGTCTGTGGGGAGGGCACGTAGACTACGAACAGGTTTTAGACAGTCTGCAGGAACAGAGACTACGTCCAGGTTTTAGACAGTCTGCGGTCACAGACACTACGTCGAAGTTTTAGACAGTCCATGGGGACGTCACAGAGACTACGTCCAGGTTTTAGACAGTTTGTGGGGACGTCACAGAGACTACGTCCAGGTTTTAGACAGTCTGTGGGGACGTCACAGAGACTACGTCCAGGTATTAGACTGGTTGTGGGGACGTCATGGCGACTACGTCCAGGTTTTAGACAGTCTGCAGTCACAGAGACCATGTCAAAATTTTAGACAGCCTGTCTAAAATGTCTAAGAAGAGACTACTTCCAGGTTTTAGACAGTCTGTGGGCATGTCACAGAGACTACGTCCAGGTTTTAAACAGTCTGCGGTCAAAAAGAATACGTCCAGGATTTAGACGGTCTGTGGGGAGGCCACGTAGACTACGAACAGGTTTTAGACAGTCTGCAGGCACAGAGACTACGTCCAAGTTTTAGACAGTCTGCGGTCACAGACACTACGTCGAAGTTTTAGACAGTCCATGGGGACGTCACAGAGACTATGTCCAGGTTTTAGACAGTTTGTGGGGACGTCACAGAGACTACGTCCAGGTTTTAGACAGTCTGTGGGGATGTCACGGAGACTACGTCCAGGTTGTAGACATTCTCTGGGGACGTCACGGAGACTATGTTAAAGTTTTAGACATTCTGTGGGGACGTCACAAGACTTTGTCCAGGTTTTAGACAGTTTGTGGGGACGTCACAGAGACTACATCCAGGTTTTAGACAGTTTGTGGGGACGTCACGAGACTATGTCCAGGTTTTAGACATTCTGTGGGGACGTCACAAGACTATGTTCAGGTTTTAGACAGTCTGTGGGGACGTCACAGAGACTATGTCCAGGTTTTAGACAGTCTGTGGGGACGTCACGGAGACTACATCCAGGTTTTAGACAGTTTGTCAGGACTTCACAGAGACTACGTCCAGGTTTTAGACAGTCTGTGGGGACTTCACAGAGACTACGTCCAGGTTTTAGACAGTCTGTGGGGATGTCACAGAGACTACGTCCAGGTTTTAGACAGTCTGCGGTCACAGAGACTACGTCCAAGTTTTAGACAGTCTGTGGGGACATCACAGAGACTATGTCCAGGTTTTAGACAGTCTGTGGGGACCTCACAGAGACTACATCCAGGTTTTAAACAGTCTGCGGTCACAGAGACTACGTCCAGGTTTAGACAGTCTGTGATGACGTCACGGAGACTACGTCCAGGTTTTAGTCAGTCTGTGGGGACGTCACGGAGACTATGTTAAAGTTTTAGACATTCTGTGGGGACGTCACAAGACTTTGTCCAGGTTTTAGACAGTTTGTGGGGACGTCACAGAGACTACATCCAGGTTTTAGACAGTTTGTGGGGACGTCATGAGACTATGTCCAGGTTTTAGACATTCTGTGGGGACGTCACAAGACTATGTTTCAGGTTTTAGACAGTCTGTGGGGACGTCACAGAGACTATGTCCAGGTTTTAGACAGTCTGTGGGGACGTCACGGAGACTACATCCAGGTTTTAGACAGTTTGTCAGGACTTCACAGAGACTACGTCCAGGTTTTAGACAGTCTGACGGGACTTCACAGAGACTACGTCCAGGTTTTAGACAGTCTGTGGGGATGTCACAGAGACTACGTCCAGGTTTTAGACAGTCTGCGGTCACAGAGACTACGTCCAAGTTTTAGACAGTCTGTGGGGACATCACAGAGACTATGTCCAGGTTTTAGACAGTCTGTGGGGACCTCACAGAGACTACATCCAGGTTTTAAACAGTCTGCGGTCACAGAGACTACGTCCAGGTTTTAGACAGTCTGTGGGGACGTCACGGAGACTACGTCCAGGTTTTAGTCAGTCTGTGGGGACGTCACGGAGACTATGTTAAAGTTTTAGACATTCTGTGGGGACGTCACGAGACTATGTCCAGGTTTTAGACAGTTTGTGGGGACGTCACAGAGACTACATCCAGGTTTTAGACAGTTTGTGGGGACGTCACGAGACTATGTCCAGGTTTTAGACAGTTTGTCAGGACTTCACAGAGACTACGTCCAGGTTTTAGACAGTCTGTGGGGATGTCACAGAGACTACGTCCAGGTATTAGACAGTCTGTGGGGATGTCACAGAGACTACGTCCAGGTTTTAGACAGTCTGTGGTCACAGAGACTACGTCCAAGTTTTAGACAGTTTGTCAGGATGTCACAGAGACTACGTCCAGGTTTTAGACAGTCTGTGGGGACATCACAGAGACTATGTCCAGGTTTTAGACAGTCTGTGGGGACCTCACAGAGACTACATCCAGGTTTTAAACAGTCTGCGGTCACAGAGACTACGTCCAGGTTGTAGACAGTCTGTGGGGACGTCAAGGAGACTACGTCCAGGTTTTAGTCAGTCTGTGGGGACGTCACGGAGACTATGTTAAAGTTTTAGACATTCTGTGGAGACGTCACGAGACTATGTCCGGGTTTTAGACAGTTTGTGGGGACGTCACAGAGACTACATCCAGGTTTTAGACAGTTTGTGGGGACGTCACGAGACTATGTCCAGGTTTTAGACATTCTGTGGGGACGTCACGAGACTATGTCCAGGTTTTAGACAGTCTGTGGGGACGTCACAGAGACTATGTCCAGGTTTTAGACAGTCTGTGGGGACGTCACGGAGACTACGTCCAGGTTTTAGACAGTTTGTGGGGACGTCACAGAGACTACTTCCAGGTTTTAGACAGTCTGTGGGGACGTCACAGAGACTACGTCCAGGTTTTAGACAGGTTGTGGGGACGTCATGGCGACTACGTCCAGGTTTTAGACAGTCTGCAGTCACAGAGACCATGTCAAAATTTTAGACAGCCTGTCTAAAATGTCTAAGAAGAGACAACTTCCAGGTTTTAGACAGTCTGTGGGGATGTCACGGAGACTACGTCCAGGTTTTAAACAATTTGGGGGATGTCACAGAGACTACGTCCAGGTTTTAAACAGTCTGCGGTCACAAAGACTACGTCCAGGATTTAGACGGTCTGTGGGGAGGCCACGTAGACTACGAACAGGTTTTAGACAGTCTGCAGACACAGACACTACGTCGAAGTTTTAGACAGTCCATGGGGACGTCACAGAGACTACGTCCAGGTTTTAGACAGTTTGTGGGGACGTCACAGAGACTACGTCCAGGTTTTAGACAGTTTGTGGGGACGTCACGGAGACTACGTCCAGGTTTTAGACAGTCTCTGGGGACATCACAGAGACTATGTCCAGGTTTTAGACAGTCTGTGGGGACCTCACAGAGACTACATCCAGGTTTTAAACAGTCTGCGGTCACAGAGACTACGTCCAGGTTGTAGACAGTCTGTGGGGACGTCACAGAGACTACGTCCAGGTTTTAGACAGTTTGTGGGGACGTCATGGTGACTACGTCCAGGTTTTAGACAGTCTGCAGTCACAGAGACCATGTCAAAATTTTCGACAGCCTGTGTAAAATGTCTAAGAAGAGACTACTTCCAGGTTTTAGACAGTCTGTGGGGATGTCACGGAGACTACGTCCAGGTTTTAAACAATTTGGGGGAGTCACAGACGACATGTCCAGGTTT